>WUAM01000070.1:476528-496703 GCA_024336885.1 Actenoides hombroni | reverse complement strand
AGCATTCAGTAACTCCGCCTTCTTCGTATCCTCTGTCCCCAGGGCCCCCACCTCATTCATCCGTGGGCCTACATTGCCTCTAGTGTTAGTTTTAACTGAAATGTCTTTGAAGAAGCCCCTTCTGTTGTCCTTGACCTCTCTTGCAAGGTTTAACTCGAGGAGGCCTTAGCTTTCCTGGTTGCCTCTCTGCATCCTCTGACAACAGTCTTCTATTCCTCCCAAGTGTTCAGCCCCTCCTTCCATGATCCGTAGACTCTCTTCTTTCACTTGAATTTGCCCAGCAGTTCCCTGCTTAACCATGCGGGTCTCCTGGCTCCCTTTCTTGATTTCCTGCCTGTTGGGATGCTCCGATCTTGAGCTTGGAAGAAGCGGTCCTTGAATGTTAACCAAGTATCTTGATCCCCTTTACCTTCTAGTACCCTGTCCCATGGGATTTTCGCTAGCAATTGCTTGAAAAGGCCAAAGTTGCCCCTACTGAAGTCCAGGGTTGTGATTCTGCTTGGTATTCTGTTCCTGCCCCATGAGATCCTGAACTTCACCATATGCAACCAAGTCTGCCCTCAACCTTCACTGCTTCGCCCAGACCCTCCTTGTTAGCAAATATAAGATCCAGCAGCATCCCCCTCCTAGTTGGCTCATCCTCTCATTTGCATCAAGCAGTTATTATCAGTGCACTGGAAGAACCTTCTGGACTCTGGCTGGCTGAGGAGGCCTTCCAGCAAATATCTGGGTAGCTAAAATCCTCCATGAGAACCAAGGCCTGTAGTTGCGAGGCTGCTATCAGCTGACTGTAGAAGGTCTCATCAGCTTCCTCAGCCTGATCAGGTGGCCTGTAATAGACACCCACCACAGTATCACCCATGCTGGCCTGCCCCTTAATTCACACCCACAAACTCTCAACTTGTTCCTTATCCCACCCTGGAAGTTGGACAGTCTTTATGTAATTTGTATGAGCATGGTGAAGACCCAGACCCTCCTGGAGCAGCGAGTGAAGGGCTAAATACTTCCTTTACGGTCTGTTCTAGCCTGTAAGAAGAAGGTTGATTGGAGATTTAGGCTTCATAGGAATGGAGAGGTGACTTTCATTCATGGCCTGGTTTTGGAGGTAGCACGTCTCCAGGGAACTGACTGTGTAGCAGGGGCTTGCTATGCTCCAGAGTCCTGTAAGTTATCAACAATCTAGTAAACATGTCACAATACCCTGTTTCTATTAATAGTGCCTTTCTTTTTGCAAAAGGGGTTCAATTCTTTCTTTATCTTATTGTCTGTCTGGGAACTGTTAGTAAATGACATCTTTATACATTTATTATATGCCACAGGAGGTTGACTTATACTGTAGTATTATTATACACAATGGAGAGAGCACAGAAGCTATACAAGCAAAATAATATAGGGATCCACAGAGCTTGCCTTTGCTGTGGTAAGCACACACTAAAACTAGCAAGCTCATAATCAACATTATTTGTTATTCAAAAGATCTCCCAAGCCACTTCCATCAACTCTACAATGTTGCCAAGACATATAGCAGATGGCCCATGTTTTATGAATGGAGAGGACAGTACATGTACCTATGCACATAACCACACATGGACACATGCTCAAGCTTAAGCAGTGCATGTCTTACTATTGTATCATGTGCTTTTTGATAGGGAATTTGCTTTGGTAGCTCTTCTCAAACTTGGGCAAACTGGTTTTTGCCGTCTCTTTTCCCTTGCTATTGTGGCAGTAGCAATCTCACACTGTTTACCTAAATGCCTGCCTTCAGAAATGGATCCCTGCTCAGCCTAAACTGCCCCCTTCCTTCCTTTTTTTATGTGCCTGTAGGAATTTATTTGTGTTTTTAAAAACAGTGAAGAAATTATATCCTGTGATCTGATAATGAGACTGCAGCAATCTTGACTTCTGACACACATTTTTTTCTTTTTTTTTTTTCCCACCTGTAAAATTCAGATTCAAAATTTCCTTTTTCTTGCTGCAAAGCCTGATTTCCCAACTTTGATTAAGTCTTTGGAATGGGAGAGAACTGTGAAGTGCACAGGGAGGTAAATTACCTGGAGCAAAAGAGGAATGCTTTAATGGGGCCAGACTGCCTGAAGTAGCTGAGGTTGCACAAGTATTCTGAGACAGTGCTGGACATTGCAGCCAGACCCTTTGCACTACAGGATTTCTCTTAAAAGTGTGGAACATCAGGGGATTATCTGCCTAGCTGGCTGACTATCAGGCTTAACTGAACACACATTTCAACTTCGTTGTCTTTGGTGTAACAATGACCTTTCTAAATGCAGAAACACAATTATATTAGAAACTTCTGCACCCTGAAAGGTAGATTTCTCACTGGTCATTAAGTAAACAAACATGCAGACTTCTTACACACATTTTTTTTTTTCTGAACAGCACTGTTACAATATGGATTGTATATTCTAGACTGAAAATGAAGCTGGAATCCTTGGAGAGCCTCAGAGTGACTCAGCCAATGTAAAGGATTTGTCACGTCGTCCCCAAGATATGACAGTAATTTATACTGCTGTGGGCGTGATGACAGTGAGACACATCCCGCAGACCCTACTGAGACAATACACCCTTTTTGCCAGAGGAGGTCTGAGAGAGAGATAATGATAGTCCTAGCATCTGAATCTGTAGCAAGCTGGCACAAGGCCAAATGAATTTGTGGATGTTTCCTTTACAAATTCTTTTTTCAAATTGGATCTGTGGGTGGAAGAGAACAGGGGGCTGGATTGAACACCAGTTTCCCTGGGCTCACAGGGTAACGATGCAAAGAGGACATCTCCCTGCCCCTTGGGCCCTTCCCATGGGATGTCCCATGTGACATGGGACATGTGGCATGGGAGACGCAGCCTTTGGCTGGAAGTGTCTCTGGTGACTGCTGCTCTGCAGCACGGATGGTGGTCAGCACCTTCAAAGGCTCAGCCTGGCAGCCAAATCACATTTTGTCACAATTTTACTGGTTTCAAGATCCTTACCCTTCCACAGAACTATCCAAAACAGCAGAGAGCTTTTCTCCCACCAGCTTACTTTGCAATTTTGCTCTTTTCTTATGGGCTTCTCCTTGGAGCTCCACAACAAGACTGCAGAAAACTCCCAAACAAACTATTTAAATGACTTCTTATGCACTGGCCTCAAAGCCACATGCTGGGCATTCATTTATACAGCAGTATGGCCATGGTCTTGGTTACCTAACTGAGGGGCTTCACAGTCAGCCAGAAGGGTTAACGTAACATCTGGCCACCCAATCTATGCCACTGTGCTGTTCGTAACCCCACAGTGTGTGTATGTATACATATATATACACATGTATATAAATATACTTGTGTCTTTGTTTGTGTATTTATACAGTCAAGGTATACAGAATGCATTAAGGGGTTCTAAAATGTAGAGAGAACAATTTGTACCCAAAATTGCTTTCTTGTCTTAATGCTTTGTAATTTAATTTAGGGTGCAAATTCATCCTGTATAACTCAGTGGCATGATGACAGGATGCACTCAACTGTTCGCTTTTGAGTATGAAAAGCCTCAAGGGACATCAATCAAGCTTTCCTAGTGACTTTCCATGTACATCCATCTTCCATATCTTTGTATGTGTGCACAGTGCACTGGGTTTGAACACAGAAAAGTTGCAAAGCCAGAGCTATACAGCAGTGTATCAAATAAAACTATGCCTCCAGTTGTAATTAACAACTCAAGGATTTATATGAACTTCATACCAATATACACGTGTGTGCAGGTTCTAAACCTAGTGTGTACAGGAAAAAAAATGGACATTGACAGAAGACAAGAAAAAGGCAGTCAAGTGCTGTTCCAGAGTCTTCTTCATCATGCAGTATGGTTGGAGAAGAAAGTAGGATTTGATCCCAATTTGGTGAAGGTGCTAGTGGTCATTATCTAGAAAAGTGACATATTATCTCTTTCTCCATGATTTTTATTCTAGCAGAAATTTTATTTCCCATACGTTATTAAATACAATGGCCTGAGTCCTGCTGTGTGAGTGAGGCCTCTTCCATCCCTAGTTATTAGCTAGTTTATAGAAATGCCCTCTTTATTTCTGTAATTCAGCTTCGTATCTGAGTCTTGGGTAACCCTGTTGAGAGTAAACCCCACCAGTGGCATAGCTCTCAGGGTAACTAAAATAGATAAGCTTTCCCACCATCTCTATATGTTCTTCCCTGGGAAGTATCACTCTACATATATATGTATATATAATATAGATGTATAAAACTTAGGAACCCTGGGAAGGCCACAGCCTCCATGACCTTACAGGCACAGAGCATGTGATGTAAGTGGGAACTTTCCCTGAAAGATCACTGCAAGATTTGTCCCATGTGGATTACCCACCATGATTACATACATTAAAGTGTTTAGAGTTTAAAATACACTCCAGATGCTTTTTCCTGCCCTTTCCTCCCACTCAGTTTGACTTTTCCTTGGTTGATAGATTCTCATAGTTTATATTCAGAGATTCAGTATTTTGCTTACTTACCAGACTGGCCTTTTTTGGCACACCAAAAGCTGCCCTGTAAGCCCAGGAAGTGCAGTATCATATGCTGAGAAGCTGTGGCGTGTCAGAACAGGATGAGCAACCGGAATGTGAGTGTTCAGCTGTACTCAGCACCAGACAACCTCTGGGTTTTGTGAAGTCAGCGGGAGTTTTCCCAGCAATCCTAGAAGTATAGAATCAGGCCAGTGGTGGGAAGAACTTAAAAATGCAATCTATCCAAGAAGTAGAAATTACTCATTCTGTTGGATTTTTTTTTTCATAGTTTTACAAGTTTCCTGAAACATTAACATTTTTGGCTGCTTTTGGTCCCAGGTCACCTGCTTGATTTGCCTTTTAATTCTTTGTCTGCTTAGTGATAGGTAAACACCACAAAGATCCAAAGATACCCCCACCCATTTTGTTTTTTTTCTTCTCTGCCTTCGCTCTGCAGCTCACACCTTTTCTGCTCTCCAGGAAGCAGCATGGTCTTGTTCTATGGAGAAGAGTTCACACAGATTGCTCTTTAAACATCAGTTCTGTGTATAGCATGTAAATATGAAAGGGAGAAGCAAACATACCTGGGATGTGACCTAAAGAGGGGAAACAGTTAAGAACATTCTTGGATACAGAACAAACTGCATGAGTTACAGGGTTTTGGTTTCCTCCCATGGCAGCTTTCAGTGCTGGTGCAATCCCAAGCAAGTTTTGGGATCTCTGGGTCCCCTTGAGCTCTGGGTGCAATTTTAGCTCTTGTAGCTCTGGGCAGTTTTACGGGATCTGATTCACACATGCAGGACAGAAGAGAAAAACAATACACCAAAATATTCAAGAGGGGCAATGCTGATATGAGGAAGGAGGAGGACTAACAGGCAGCTCCCTTTTCAGGGTGATTGCAAAAAAACCTCCACAGCCCCCAGTTTTCTTTGACTTATTCAAATAGTTCTTTCTATATGTAGTTATTTACATGTTCAGAGGAATAATATTATTCATGCCAGTGATATGCGTGGTTACCCTAAACATGTACTTATATAAAAGAGCATTTCTTTTGTTGCTTTAATATAAGAAATACACATATATATTCCTAGCCTCAAATATAGCTTGTTGTAGACACCATGTATAAAGCATTATCTGTCAAAGACCAGAGCACATTAGAGAGCTGGATTGTCCTGCCTTGCCATACCTGTCGTAGCCTTTCATCAGCCAGCAGTGATGACTCCTATAAGCTATGCTGCAACATCAGCCTTGGAAATTGATTCTCCACAGCTCTGTAAGGAGGGAAGTCTATTTACTGTTATGTAAGGTCATTGGTGATATCACAACTCAAGATCCCTTGAGCTCTGCTCAGAATCTCTTGGCTGGTATCTCATGTTGGCTCACTCAGGAGATTTCTTTGACAGACATCATCCCACCTACAGCAGACTCATTAGTTCCCCAGCTCCTGGCACATCCGTTTGTCCATTTATCCCCTAGAACCATCATGACATTTTAGCGAACCACGTGCACTGATGCTGTTCTTACTTGGCTTTGTGATGTCTATTTTTCTTTTATTTTTCAGTGTGAAAGAACAGTTTAGATTACATATGGGCCAGAAGCAGCATCACATCTGCACTGAACATATGCAAATTGCTGGCACAGTAGACCAAAGTAAATACGATCGACAGTGCATAGGATGAAGGGAACTCCAAAATCATTGAACCCAGTTTTCACCTTCCATTTGTCCCATGCTTCTCTTTGCCACTTTAGCCCCACTTGTTACTGCAACAACATTGTTTTTCCTACTCTCTCTACCTCATTTCTTTGCTCCTGCACAGACAGTATATTCCTGCTGTCTCAACTTTGTCTTCTTTAAGCTGAGAAAAACATATTAACTTATACTCTTTATATATATATATGTTCTTAACATATTCATCATATATAACCTTCCCAATAGTCTTTCCCTCTTTCAGCTCATATTCATCTTTCTTGAACTTCTATCTCCTACTGCACACAGTAATACGGATAACATCTTATTGATACCTAATGCAGTGGCATTAATACTTCTCCATTTCTGCTAGGCATACTAATTCTTAAGGATTACATTTGCATTTTTCACAGCTTCATCAAATTGGTAGCCTATCATAATTAAAACGATAACTAATACTATCAGGTCCTTTTCTTTCTTTGTCCTTTCTACATAGTCCCCCTAGTTTATAGCAGAAAATCTTGTTATTTGTCTGCATGTACATTATTCCTGTCTTTCAAGCTTTTGCATGCAAATCCATTTGTATAATGGGAGTCTACAAAGTCATTAATTTTTTTCCCTTATGATATTTAAATCCTTGTACCTAAGCATTTTTATCACATTCCAGTAGCACACTCTCACTTCACATCAATTTATTTGTGACAACAATAAAAAAGATTAGTCCCAAGACTGAACCTTGAAAAACTCTGATTTTATCCTCCCTCCAGCCAACAGTTGTCTTTTCACTAGCTTCATCTTCTGTTTACCTTCTGTCTTCTACTTTACATTTCCTGTTTCAATGCCAATTTTCACTAATAGTTTCCAATACAACAAAGTACTATAGGCTTTATAGAACAATAGGTATATCTCCTTTGCCTGAAAAATCCATCCCATTGATAAAAGATAACACACATCATACACCTTCTATAAACCTGTAGGTTTTTAAATCTTGATTTTCATTCACCTACATATTTTTTCTATTTTTCCTACCATTAAAGTCTATTCTAAAGCCTTATCTGCCAGATACCACAACAGTTATCCACCAGAGTTCCTGAGACCAGGGCAACGATCCACCGTAGCACAGGCTATATTCCCATTTTCTTAGAAAATGGGGCATGAAAGGCCCCATTGGCTACTGTTATGCCATTACCACCGCCTCTGAATATGGGAATATCCTGAAGATCCTTGCTACTGGCCTTGCAGTTGCACATCCGTATTCTCCCTGGACGATGGGTTCTAGCCCAGATTCTCTCCTTTTTGATCTGAGAACCTTCAGTTCTCTGAAGTTAGATTTTCTTGTCCTTGTTGCAACACTCTAAGTTTAACTGGTGATGCTGCCTTTACCTCCTTGTTTTGTACCAACCTTCCTATTGAAGGCATGTTGAAAACAGTCACTGAGCTGTGCACGGTGTCAACAGTGTTACAGACTCATGCTCATTGTCTCCCCCATTGGCTGGATCTCCCTGGTCAGCTCTTTGTGGGACTTGCATTCCTGGCCCTCCAGAGCAAATTGCTGGAGAGGTCACTAACTCTTGAAGGTTTTTTTCCATGCTTTGGATATCTTCATGATCTTGCACTGAGTCATGTGCTGTCTGTGGTTCTAGAAGTACCCCAGTCCACAGATAAAGAGTTAAATCTCTCCACAGGGGCCATCATATTGCCCCAGGCATGATGCTTAATATGCCTCTTCTCAGGTAAACCATGTGTTTTTCCCCATGTTTTATACTTCTACTCAGAAGCTCCGATCTCTCTTTTCATCATGAGAGAAGCTGACCAGCAAAGCCCTGCAATCCTGAATCCAGCTGGCAGAGTCAGTAGCAAGCTGGGCTTGGGCATCTTAGGACACCTCAATTTAAGTGGCACAGCATTAGTGTCTCTACATCATTGTAAACAATGGAGATCTAATAATAGAACCAGTGAAGTCCAGATGTCTCTTCAGCTTCTCCAAGTGATAATGCTTAGGGCTCAACTGAATTACCTTGACAAAGGTCTCTAGTGACCTTTGAGATGCCCAAAGTGTCTCACACAGCCTCCAGCTCCAAGAAGAAAGGAGTAAACAGGATTTACAGAATATTTTTCTACTAACAAGTAAAATGAACTCTACACCTTTTCTCTCCAGAATAATTTTTTTTTTCTGCAGACCCACAGGTCTGTAGCCTGTCTGGTTCCTCAGGATTTCTCAGGATGTTCTGAGGAATACAGGTGGTTTGTGATGCTTCCACACAGTCATGGCGCAATATGCTCATGAGCTCACTTCTCTTACTGAGAAGCACTGAAATGCTTAGTCAATACTTCATATGCACTTATATTTTCCACCCATACAGCATCAGGGAATGATGAAATAAAGGTCCTGAAATGCAGCTAGTAGAATGTAACTCTGTTTCCTTGACCTCCACAACTTGTAATTAATTTCACTTTTTTGGTTTTGCCATTTGTTTTTGTCCTGGAGTTTTACACGGGTCTTTTGTTGGTCATCAGAACAATAGAGATTTATAGAAGTAGAATGAGATACTACTGACTAAAAAGCTGCCAGGTTTTGATAAATATGTATTCTGGTCCAAAAAGCAAGGACGTGCTCTAGCAGAACTCTTGTAATAAGCTGTGATAGCACATCCTAGTGCCTTCCCAAGGAAAGCAGATGCCTGCTTGCAGGAGTGTTGATGTGTGTTTGCATTGGCCACTCTCTGTTGGGGCTGGAGGCAGAAGAGCCAGTCAGGAAGGGTTTCAGGACTACAAAAGAAATAGTGTGATGTGGATAACATAGTAAGGTCTATAGGTCTACAGTGCCACAAAGACTGCTGCTTTTTTGGCTTCAGAGAAGGCCTGAGGGCAGATCAGAGTGATTTCACTGTATGTGAAACCAATCTGTTCCGGACCACTGCAGTAAATGTGGAGGATCCAGTAACTGAAAATACAAAAGGCTTTTTTCCTCTACCAACTGTGAAGACAGCCAAGTGCTAACTCTGCCCTCACAGCACTTAATACATTGATTAAAGATCATTATGGCATGAGGATAGATTTGAGGAAATACAGTAGGCCTATCTAGTTACAAGACAGGGATAGGATTACAGTGTTCTTGCATTTTATCCACAAAATGCCAAGACTTCCTTTGAGATGACACACACCTTTTTACTCTAGAGACAAATAGGTGTAAAAGTTAGTGATGAAGAGAAACCAAAAACTATATCAAGGTAACCTTTTGTAGGTAGATGTCATACTTTATATTAGGGTATATTAGAGTATTCATTCTATCATCTGCCAGCCTTGCCTGCCATATAGTCCTCAGACTATCACTGCTACAAGAGCATCTCTAATGTACTAACACTAATGTATTTGTCTACACAGTCTTTTTAATGTCTCTGTGATCGTGAGGGTGACAGAGCACTGGAACAGGCTGCCCAGGGAGATTGTGGAGTCTCCTTCTCTGGAGACATTTAAAACCCACTTGGATCTGTTCCTGTGCGGCCTGCCCCGGGTGTTCCTGTGCTGGCAGGGGGGTTGGACTCAATGATCTCCAGAGGTCCCTTCCAACCCCTACTATTCTATGATTCTATGATTCCATGATTCTATTTTGTAGATGGGGAAAAGGTGGGTGGGAGTCTTCTTTGGCTTCAGTTTGGAGGAACAACCCAGATCCCATACAAGAATTCTGACACATTTATTTATTTATTTAGCATGACAAAAACTGACTAAATCTTCTAAATGGTATTTTGGTATTTTTTCAAGTTGGAAACCCATTTCTGATTAATTCATACTGCCATGCAAGTCCTAGAGCTATGCAGATAAGCTGAATGCACCACACTACAATATCTGTGTTGTAAACCTAAGGGTATTCATGGGCTTTTCAAGTGAATGCACATTCATACGTGAAGTAGGCAACACACAGTGAATGAGCTACATTATGTGAATGTGCTCAACAGCTGAAAAATGAACTATGTCATGGATTTCAGCTTCATGGAGTGAGCAGCTTGAATTTGATGGTGACACTGAAAGATTGTTCCTCTGTGTGACTCAGTTTGATTCACTGGCCTGACAATGGCCTCTTCTTTGTGAATCTTTCGCACCTGTAGATGCGTAACACTAACAAAGGTCTAATTCTAGCAGTTAGCAAAACCCAAACCATTAGCATGCTGAAATAAGTGCAGCAATTTTTCTGATGTCGATGTTGTTTGTAACACTCATTATGTGTTGAAGAATAGTGTTAGACGGATGCATTCATTGAAAGCTCAGTTCCAAGATTTTATGGCAGAAAAATACTCACGTTGCATTCCACAGACTCTCAATAAAATTATAGAAAATTTACCAATCCTAGACTGTATCACTGCAAACCTGAAGCCAGACAGGATGGCTGGTAATGATTTTCTCCCTTTGGCCACTTTGTATTAAATTATTTTTAAGAACAGCAAGCTACTAAACAAATGCTACAGATTTCTCAGGAAATCTAAGGTGACATTTCCATGTCAAACCACAGGAAATCCCTACAGACTTTAACCATAGATTTTCTAATTGATATACTCCCAGATAAACATTAAAACAAAACCACAAATGACATTTTCTTTTCTGCATGAGGTCTACACTGAGCTGTCAGAATATTAAAGCAGCCTGTACCCAGGTTGTTTATAAAGAGAACAGTGGCTGTCACTGAGCTGAAGTAAAAAGGTAAATAGACATCTCACTGAAACCATGAGGCTGGCTTCTTATTAACCAACTTTTGCTGCGATCCTAAATTTAACTATAAATCAAGGTTTCAAAAGGGATAGGGAAATAAATCATTCCACCTGGGAGAAAAACTAACCCAAGTTTATATTGCAGTGGAAATGCCATTACCTTCTTGGAACTCATTTTTAGCAATAATTAAACATGAAAATGCCACTGAGAAACCATAAATCCTCAAACCCTCTTGCACATTACAGAAACATGCAAGAATTTCTTGAAAGCCTCTAGAAGTCATGCATGAACTACCAGGCCAAAATACAAATCTAGTTGAGATGCTGAAATATATTGCTGGTTGTATGTTGGTAGAAGTTGTGTTCTTGTTTGGGATTGGATTATGTAGTTCAAACACAAAAAAAATAGAGAAGTGCTTGATTCAGTGTACAGCAGTTATCTGAGATAGTGACCTATCCTGGAAGCTAGACTGTTGAATTCCTCTCTCTGTGGTCAGTGATGCAGTCCAAGACTCAAAATGTCAAATGAAATAACACATCATTCAGAAAAGGTGCTGCAAGGGCCTAGCGAAAAGGAGCAGAGAAGCTGGAAGAGGCTACCCAAGGACAAAACAGAAGGGAAGAGGGTTTTTTTTCCTGACTGCTGCCTGTTCAGGCAAACCTGTTTAAGGATTTTGTGTTTCTTGAAGTAGTATGGATCTTTTTTTTATATCAATATTTTCCCTTAAGTACACAAATTCATACAGAAAGTGTTGGCTAAATCAAATGTGTGGAATGGATTGTGTTCTGGGTGACCATTTAGATATATTATGGAAGGAGATTTGATTTCAGCAGTGATGGTTAAGTCCATACCTAAAGAGGCACTTCATTTAGAAGTCATTTTTGAGGTACTAACTTTTTAAATGTCTGTTCCAGCTGGCTGGCATGTCACCCCTGCTGAGCTGGACATATCTAAAGGGGCATGTAGAACTGGGAACAGCCTTCTCTGTGCAAACCTTACTCCCATTTCTTGGGTTATGTTATTGGACTATGGGCTGAGGATCATATCTGTAAAATGTCTCTTCTTCAATTCCAGAATTCACCTTAAGGTAATATACTTAAGTCCTCTCTTCAGACTTCTATGTTTGAATTTAAAATAATCCTGTTCAAGGATACAAACACATGGAAATCATTGTGACATCTTTTAAAGCTGTCTGAAGGGTGATGTTTGCTGCCGTTTTTCTCTTTCCTCTTTTAAGTTACAGTACCAAGTGGAACCCTTTTATTTGGCAAAGGCATATCTGCACTATGTTGGAAGAGACTTTGAACTAAAATTAGTAGGAATGAAAACAAAGACAGCCCAATAGTGTCATTTACTTGATATAAATTGAATAATTTTATAACTAAATATCTGTGACCAGGGCACTTTGCAATGCTGTAACACAAAGATAAAGCCCAACACAAACTTTGGACGTTCACTCTCAGAAAAATTATAACTGAGCCCACTCCGTATATGACAGTGGGTAAAGAAGATTGTGAGGGAGGGAAAAGTATGAAGGATAAGCATTATAAGTATAATAAAAGACATTATTGACATGAATCTTAAAACATTAATTTTGTGATTCCTAAAAGCAGACTGCAGACCTCTGAAGGGGGGACTCAGACAGAGGCATAGTGAAAAGGTTTTGAAAAGCAAGAGGCTCCTGTTATGAGTTCTGCCCTAAGTAAGGAAGGTAGATTGGAAGGCATGAGCCCAGGAGATGTGCAGCCCTCTGGTCTCCATCCATTTGAGGCAGAACATGAGAGTAACCTCACTGAATAGGACCTTTGCTAAGCACCTACTTAAATGCTCTTGTTACACTGGTCCAGGGCACCAGGACACCTCTTTCCAGATGTGGTTCACTGAAGTTAGAGCTTTTAAAACCAAGATGAGAAGGACTGCTGACTTCTGAGACATCAGAAGTGTTAGAAAAAGCTCATGGTCCAAGGGCATGCACAGCTCAGAGACGTGATCAGACCGGCAGCACTTTGCCTCATAAGGGATGCCAGTGAAGCACGTGAAAAAAGGACGACTTCAGGTGTCCCGGAACATGGTGCGATCCACAGGGAGATGAAAACATGCACTGACTCCCTGGTACAAAAAACTGCTCAGAAGTCCTTGCAATTCAAATAAAAATGGAGAGGGAAAGAAGCAAGCAGCAAGCAAAGAGACAAGTAGCGAAGGATGGCCCTTCTTAGAGACAGAAAGAGCAATAATGACAAGACAACAAAGAAGCAAACCCCCAGCAGTCTCAGCCAAAGCTATTACCATTTCCATCATGCACTGGACTGGAAGCCTTGTAGGGTAGATCTTTATAAAATCAAACCTGATTCATGTTTCACTGGAGTTTCAGGGAACCAGACATCTGAACCTGACCATGCCACTCTGCTGGTCAGCTTGTCAGAGGAGCTGCTGCTGCTCCTCTGGGCCTCTGCTCCTTCACTCTGCTTTTCCTGCCCTTTTGGCCTGCAAAGTTTTGGGGCAGGCAACCCTGGACTCTGCATTTGTGCAGGGTGTGGGGCATGGCAGATACCACCCCCAATTCAGTCCCATCTCCTCCTCTTCTTTGGGTGCTGCTGCAGTAATATAAGACAAGATGGGCATAGGCATAGAAGCAGATCAGCAAAAATCATGAGAAAGAACTATGGTGACCCAACTCGTTTAAGTGCCAGGAGTCTTTGGGTACATTAACTATTCAACTTATTGTTGGTTCTATGGTCGGGAGCCATTTTTGCCTTAGTGAAACTAAAAGGAAGTGCTGAAGTTCAGAGACTATGCAAATGGAGATTAATACACACTTTAAAAAAAGGTTATTTAACATTTTTACTCCTTTAAAACTATAACGCTTTCTGATTTTGAACATTTTCAGGATTATTAACTTTGCTCAAATTTAATACAAGAGATTTATATGCATGAAATGGAAAGACAAGCATGCAAAAATTATTTCAGGAAGTGCATTGCAGAGTGAGGACGGTATATGGTTACTGAAAGACTCCATATATTTAAAGACAATAATCTGGGGGATAATGATGACTGAGTCATCATCACATACTGCGTGTCTGTGTGTGTCAAAATAAGACTAATATATGTAGTCATAAGGCAAATGTGTGTGACTGAGTGGTGAAGAGGCTGAAGAAGACCTAATAGCTGGAATAATCATGGCTGGGAGGGTTGTTACAGTAATACATGGTTTGCTTAATGAGAAATAAGCACAATAAAAGAGTCAAGTATATTATAAACCAAGAGACTAAGCAAAGATGGCCAAAGACAGTATGTGGGAAGATTTCAAGTACTTTATAGTATATACTCTGTGCATTGTAGAGAGGCAAGTCAGAGCTAGGAAGGTGATAGGGTATCCTTCTTCCTAGGGTGTTAGCATCTGTGGCTTCTGCAAAGCATAGCCAGCACACTTCATCTTCAGTGGAGGGATGGGAAATCTGCTGCTGATTGTCACAAGCTGCTGGTGGGACAAAGACAAGTTGTCTTACTCATGGAAAAAAGGATAAGTGACCCTGCAGTGCAGCTGTTTGTGTTCCTGAACCAAAAGGATTAGCGGCAAACAACGAGTTTCCAATTCCAAAGTGCAAAATGGTACCTTGTTTGCAGGTATTTCAGTGAGAGTTTTGCTGTTAACTTTAGGAGATGAAGAATTTCTTCTGTAGATGTTTATGAACAAAAACCACTCTAATATTGAGCAATGGCTTAGCATGGATATCATGTCAATCGTGAAATAAATTATCTGACTCAAACTTCTGTTAACAGAAGCAATGAACCATGTTGTAAATTCATTGGTAATTTTCCCTATGTAGATAAATAATTTCCCCCTAGGTTTCAGTGAAGCCTTTATTTTGGACCTGTACTAAGAATGTCATGATGATTTAGTGATTTTTCTCAGTTGGATATATTAATAACTGAAATATTAGTTATTTCTGAAAGTATGATAATTTGATGGACACGAAATGCATAAGAATTCATCAGTATCAATCACCAGTAATAGATTAACATTATCCATTAGTTATCAAGCTACTGTCAAAAGTAACTAGTGAAGAATATTCAAGTTTGGGAACAACCCATCCTGTCAATGGTGAGAATAACTCAGTTTTCCATGCCGTGCAAGTTAAATATGACTTTAGAGATGAGTTTGAGCATTGCTGGACCATTTGCAGGGCCTGGGTTGCTGAAGGATCATTATCTGCATTGAGTTCCCTTTAATATTTCTCAGAGACTCGGTTAGTAGTTGAGAGCTGCCGTAGGGAGTTGGCACAGGCATCCCCCTCGTTCCATCATCTATCCACAGTCTCTCACAGCTTTGAATGGATAATCGCACCCTAGAGCCTGTGTTTGTGCATGCTCATGCTGAGCTACGTACCCTTCAGTTGTTGTGTTTACTTGAACAGGGCTGTTAACGAAACGGAAGATCTGCTGAGGCATCTGCAGGGTCGGGTGTCTAATGAACAGAATTCTTAATGGGCCATAAATCCAATCAAGATTTTCATACCGTGTAAGCGAGCAGTGCAGTTTGAAACAGTGGAAAACAAGAGCCTCCCTGAAAGCTACTGTTATGCAAATAGCATCACACTCAGGGCATACATTAAAGCAGCCCTTAAATTGAAGCTTTTTGGCTTTACACAGGAAATAAAATGAGATCAAAACAGGAGGGAATAATACCAGTCGATTTGCAAGATAAAGATTAATAAAAGAACTCATTGTATGCTTTACACAGAAATTTTATGGCTACCTTGCTGTAAATTTTTTCAACTTTCTGCACCAGAGCTATGATTCATTCACACAAAAAGGTTATATGAAGAGGCACATTTTTTTAGTTCATTCAGGCTCTCCTATTCAAAGGAGAAAAGCTTTTGTGATCTCTGCTGTTGTTCCGAGAGGGAATTAGTTAGCAGTGTGTCACTCACAATGTGCCTTACACATCTACCAGCTTCCTCATTTTTTTTTAATTTTTTTTTTTTTTTCCTGATTTGTTAGTGTTGGAGTGGTCTGGGATTCTCAGTGTGAATAAAACTCATTGTATGTTTCCTATGCTCTCACCCGGCGTGGTGTTTCCTTCTGACCAAGGACACAGGACTTAAAAAAAGAAAGGGAGCAAAAGGGAGCACACAAAACAAAAGCAACGACCTGCTTCCAGGATGTCAGCATTACCAACCGATTTAACCACAACACTCTTCCTGCTTCATCCTTTGCTATCTCATTATGTGTCATTCTTTGCTCTGAGCAAGCTCAGGAGCTTTTCCTAGACCTTTTGTTTCCTTTGCTAAAAGCCACGTCCATGTTGCAAGAACTCTCACATTTGGGCGAACATCAAGGCCATTTGCTACAAAAGCAATCTTTATTATTCACAAATCCTGGTAGGATCACGTGAAGTGTGGGGTGTCTCCCTAGTCCCTGGTAAGCAGGGACAAGCAGCCGCAGCCAGCCTGCCCTGCTCTAGCTCCCAGACAGCTGGAGTGGGAGGCCAAGAGACCTGTGTCTCCTTGCAAAGAATGCTGCTGTCATATCACTAGTGCCTAAAATAAGCTGTAAGGAGAATTCAGGTATCTCAGTTTAAACAAGCAAGCCAGCCCTTGCTACATCAGGGTCATGATTATATCAGCATTCACAAATAGGTGACAGAGTTCTGTATTGCATCAAATATATATATATACAGCACGTGTAAAAACTTGGGTTTTATTTCCATAAATTAAAAGTCCAGAGGGAACTGCTAGTAACCATCTCCCTGACTGTCTGCATATGGCAGACAGTAAGTCTTCTTCAAATTAATTGGAGCAAGAGCATCTGTTCTGGAAAAAAAAAAATCAATTGATTAAAAAATTTCCAGTACTGTAGAAACCAACAAGATAAGCAGAGTGAGAGAATCCACATACTTAATGATTTGTGCCCTGTTTTTCATCTGAAGTTTTCTATTTTCAACACCAGGCCACTGCCTGCTGTTACACTTTTCTTTGACGAATAAAAAGCCTTCAAACTCCTGTTCTGTAAGCTGGTAGTTACAGACTGTGATCATATTTCTTTCTTCTGCTTAAATGAAACTGATGGAGATCTTGGATAATCTCATTATTTAGTATAATTTTCCTATCACATTCCTTGTGTTTTGACTTTTTTTCTGAACTATCCTCATGTTCGCAATGTCCTTCCTAACCAGGATGCCAGTAATGGATAATCCACTTCAGCAATGGTCATACATGATGCGAGGATGATGAATGCACCCTCCTCCTTCTCCTGCTTCTCATTCTGGAGCCTGTCCTGGTTCTACAACCTCTGGTCACAGCTTGTTCTGAACCACTGATGCAGCAGGGACTATTGAACAGCAGCAGGCATATTTTATGATGCTCAGGTCTTTTTCAGGGCTTCATCATACCTGCAAGGTTGAGTTCTGTAAATACAATCTACTGCCACTGAAGCCCACACAAGGCTCCCAAATGGATTTTTCAAAATTGAATCCAGCCCTAAGTGTCAACCTTTTGCTGTAATTTTGTATAGTAAATGTATTGTATGCTCAAATGTATATCTTTCATCCTTTATTTCCAGTGGCGTTAATGGAAATGTAACAAAGCGTGTGCTGTTCTGCGAAGTCTCATTGAAACAAATGGGATTTTGGATGCAATCCCTCCATTGCATACAATAATGTAATATAAATGGGTTGGGCTTACGGCTGGAGGATGATGAGATCTGGTTCTATTTCTGGCTCTGACACTGATTTGCTGAGTGACTTCTGGCAAGATACCCAGGAGTGGATTTTGCCACCCTTAACGGGGAAAATCAGTAAGTTGGCTCTTCAGGAGCAATGCCGGAGGTGCTCTTTATGGAGATAGGTCCAGCAGCACTTTTTCAGTAAATACCACCTCATGCTTCAGGCTTTCAATTTTGCCATGTCTAACTTCACCAGGACGCTGACTTTTGCCATGCGATGAGTACTCGCAGCTCCTTTCCCACTTATTTGCAGCAGCTGGAAATCAGGGCTTCTTAAAATCAAATGGGAACAAATAGCATGCCCAGCATCACAAGCCCTTTTAAAAGCCTGATTCTCAGCCTCCGTGTGCTGAAGGAATTCCTCTGCTACAAAATGGGGCTTATTTTGTAACGGAGTGCCACCTATACAGCTTTGTAATGCATGCTGAGACCTACAAGCTTGGGTTGGAGCTTTGGTTTCCTGGTTTTGGTTTTGTTTTTTTTTTCTTCTTTATTGGTTTTTTGTTTGTTCGTTTGTTTGGTTGTTTGTTTGATTTTGTTTGGTTGGTTGGTTTGGTTTGATTTGGTTTAATTTGGTTTGGTCTTTTTTGGGGGAGGTTTCCCCACGGGAAGCTGTATTATTTATGCCTTGTTTTTATACAGTTTGGAAACATGGAGATTGTGCATGGACAGTAACTATTTATAGAAGTTAACTGGCCTGCCTCTATTAATTTTGCATGTTGTAAATAGCAGAAACAGTTGGTTTACTTTACTGGCTGTCCAGAGAACTCAGTTTTTCAAGATAAATCACCAGAACTGTGTAGAACGTATCCCAACACTTCCTTCCTTCCTTCCTTCCTTCCTTAAACATAGGAAGACCTATCTGATGAAATATGGTTAAAAAAAAAACCAACACAAAATCTCCAATTCCCATTAAAAAAATCCACAAAGAGACGCTGAATTCATTATGAGCGCAGAAATCCAGACTTTCCCAAAGCAGCAGTGAGTTTCTTCCAACCCTTATTCTCTAAGGACAAACACTGAGTGTTGACATCATGCCAACATAAGATTGATGTCTCCCTGTGAGTGATTCCTCGGTGCAGATTAATGAGGAGAGTCCATGGGTGCTTTCTAATGGTGGCGTAATCTTTTCAGCCACAAAATACGTCACTTTGTAGCTGATTCTTGGCCCGCTTGTTGGCCCTGCTCTTAGGTCAGCAGACTGACCCACTTGTTGGTTTGACCGGTCTTTCGTTATGTTGGTACTCAGCTGGTGAGAAAAGATGTGGGGAGTAAATAATATTTATTGTTGGTGTTAGGGGTAACTTCCAACGGACCACGCTAGTGGCTTTGCTATTCCCCGTGTCATTGTTTCTTTGCCTCGGAAAAGCAAGCTGGAATTAACGGGCTACCACAAGAAAGTGATTGAGAGCCACGCTCAGTGCGTGATCCGTAAATTCGTTTCGAGGAGGGGGTTTTTACACCCTTCAGTACAATTGCAGCAAGGTCTGGTGGCCTTTCCTTCCTTTACAAGGTCTGGTGGACTTCCCCTTCCCCTTCCATTTTCCGCCCTGGTGAGGAGTGTAGGGCAGACCCACACACGCAGGCGTCGAAGGAGCAGTGAGTTGGCGCGTGCTGGGAGCCCGTTCTTTAATAAAGTAGCAGCCTTGTGCATTCTTCCAGGATTTAAGAAAACAACTGGCAGATGTGAATGATTTTCTTTTTCCTCCCTCTTCTGCTGCGGTTTATTTTTTCCTCTTGTTAGAGAGCGCTCAGCTGCTAACACAAACAATTGCTGAAATTCCACCTGCCCACCTGCGGCCCCTCCTCGCTGCTTGCTCGTGCCCTCATCTTCCTCCGGGAGGGCTGTACCGAGGGGAGAAACTACATCCCATTTCTTAGAGAGAGGAGGAGGAGGAGGAGGAAGGAGAGGGAGGGGCCGGGCCGTGTCTGGGCGCATTGTTCCGCGCTCTTCTGCCAAGAAGTAGGTGACTATGAACTCATCCCTTGCCCCTCGCAGAAAGTTTGCTCCCTCCCTTCCCCTCCCCTCCCGCCTGCTGTCGCGGCAGGAGGCAGCTCGCAGCCTGGCGCTGGCCCTGGAGTCCCCGCTCCTGCTTAATATTCCGCCTGCTCCGCCGATGTTGTGCTTGGCTCCGGTGGGACTGCAACTCACGGCTTGAAACCGGAGCCAATTTTCTGTCTTAGTCTCGCAGTGTTTTGACTGGAGGCAGATCCAGTTCAGTCCGATCGGGGCTAGTGGAAACAACTACCTAAGTCTCTGCTGTCTGCTTCGTTTGGAAGGGAAGAAAGAAAAGAAGAAAGAAACGCGATCCCTGACTGCCGGGCGCGCTCCCTCGCACACACACACGCACACCCGCACACCCCACTGCACACACGCACACGCACCGCAGGCACAGGCTCACACACACACACGCACACACACACACAGTCGCACAGCCGTCGGTGCCGAGCGCGCCGTGCCAGCGCCGCCGGGAGAGAATGGGAAGCGAGTGAGCGGTTCCGTGCCGGTGCGTGAGCGGCGCCGGGGCCGGGGGGCGGCGTGGGGGGGAGCGCGCACAAACGCCCGCTGCTG
>WUAM01000070.1:458367-476428 GCA_024336885.1 Actenoides hombroni | reverse complement strand
TTTTTTTGTATGGCGCCGCCCCCCCCGTAACCCCCCCTTCCTTCCCCCCCTTCCCCCCCCCCCCCCCCTCCCCCCCTTTTTTAACCCAACCCCCCCCCCCCCCCCCCCCCCCGCCCCTATCACTGATTAAAATGTACAGTAGAAAAAAGAGTCAGGAATTGATCTTTGTGGGATGTCCTTAGAAACCAAACCACTCCTGAATAATTCCCCGTTTACGCATGCCTTTAGGGAACCGTCAAACAGCTTTTAATCCATACTGCTAAGAGAATAGCATTAACTTTGACACTATTCATGCCTCAACAAAGTTGAATCTGCAGCTGTATTTGAGTTTTCATGGGATTCAAATAGCAGACAGCTGGTTGGCCATCTCAGCCTGTTCCAGTTTAGTATTTCCATGTTTTCTTGAAAAGGAAACACAACCCTCTACGGTGATGTGTTGCCAAAGTTTTAAGTCAGGGGTCCCATAAAATATTCCCAACCTGGTGTGAAGAATCTAAATTAGCCTTTGTAAAAAAAAAAACAAAAAGAGAAAAAGGCCTGTGGAACTTTTTAATATATTTTAAGTCTTTATGTACTTTCCTGTAATACAAGACAAGGATAGCATGGCACAATGGTCAGAGATAATACAAACAGCTATAGTCTGCTGTGGGTAAATATGCAGAGGATGTTTGCAGAACCCACTTTGTGCACTGGTAGATAGGGTTTTGGGGAGAAGAGCTGTTTTCTGCAGAGAGGTTTTGCTTTCAGTCTGCCTGACCCATTATTCACCCTGAGCCATTCCAGCGACAAACTCTTTTCTCTCTGGAAGCAACCAAGATGCACATCAGAAATCATCCTTTCCTAGGCAGCAGGGAACTATATACAGGGAACTATACGCTATATGCTGCCCAAAGCCTCCCTTTGGCAGAGGGGCAAGGGGATAAGTTTCTAGGCAGGGCTCTGGCCAGGGCAGAGGGGGCTTCCCTGGGTACCACCTGGGAGAAAGTGTCTATATGGTGGCTTTTTTTAGTGTTGTCAGGTGACAACATGCAATGCATCACGGGGTTAGCCACAACCACAGTCAGGGATGAGGGGAAAGATGCTTGGCATGAAAATACTCCCTGTTTCTCACACTTTCAGCCCATAAATATTGTGATTGAAGTTGTATCTGCCAAAATGAGCAAATTTTTTTTTGTTGGGAGATAACACTAATAGGTGGAAGCAGCAGGTAGGTCTGCAAACCCGGCCTGAGAGTCCTGCGCTTAACTGAGTGACTCCAAACTGAGTGGAAGATGCCTGTCTTGGACTAGGTAGCCTAGCTGTCATTTATGAGAATTATTCTTACCTCAAAGTGTAATAATCCATGAATTGTTTATATATAAGAAAATAAGACTGCTCCTCAGAAGCACCGTAAACTTCTTGAAAACAAGCCAACAAAACACAGGCAACCCACATGGTGTGTGAGACCGAGCGGGTGGAAGTCGAGCAGGCCTTTGCTTCCTCACCCAAGTCACCTTTTAATTGTATAATTGTATGACTGATGGCCACTCACCTTGCCACACTGGAATAAATACATGAGAGGAAAACTAATCCTCTCTGAATCTGAGGGAAGTAATGAAGTTTCTATCAAATGTCCACTTTTCTGGAAAGATAGCAAAATCAAATACATGAAATAGAGTAGCTGAACATCTCTCATTTTTCTTGGCCATTATGGAAAATAGAAATATCCTTGTTCCTTCCTCTAATAACACAGATTTGTTAATTTGTGGAACAGACTATTATACAATTGCAGCTACCAAAAAAATAATTAAAAATTGCCTCTTGCTTGCCTATAGTGGGCAAATTTGCTCTTTGCAGCAGTAAAACCAAACTTGGCACATCGCTCACTCGTGCAACGTTGTTCTGCTGCTTGCTTATCCCACGCACTATATACATGTGTGTCAGTTGTGCTTGCGTCATCCTGAAAAGCCTTAATGACTGACTCATTTTTGCACGGCATGTGGTGAATGTAGGCTGGACTTCTGCTGGCTTGTGGAGCCAGGGAACAGGAGGAGGCTGTGGTGAAAGAATGGCTCCAGGGAAGCAGGCACCAGGAGGGCGGCAGGATGGGCAAGATTTAGCTATCCAGCTCCTCTTCTTGTTTCCCTGTCCCATTTTGTCTGCTCTGCATAACTAGCTTGCAGCCAAGCATTCAATTCACAAACAGATGAGCTGATGGAAAACCATGCTGCCACCAGCTTAATGCCATGACTTCTCCAAGGGAAGCTACCACCTCCTCTCTTGCTTCTGCCAGCAAAAGGGACAACAAAAAGCACATCTTCAGGAACTTCACGAAAGCTCTGTAGTCACCTGGTCCCAGCTGGTTGCACCAACCCAGCTTGCCTAAGTTGAGGTAGAGGGGGGGAACATGCGTAGAGGAGATAACCACGGCTGGCACAGCCACATCTGCAGAACAGTATTGGTCCATGTCACCATTCTCTAATATCTTCCCACACAGAAAGTCACTTGTTTGTTTTGGGGAGTGCAGTATTAGGCCATCACACAGTGTTCCAGGGGAGCAGTGTCCTGTTTCCTTCCTCAGACTTCCTTAGTACAATCACCATTTTAACAGCTGATCAGCAATAAACACAATTATTCTTTTTATTCAGATGTCCTTGTCAAATTGGACAAGTTGTACCAGAGCCAGTATCTCCCAAAGCCAACCTCCAATTCCTACACAGTGGGGTACTCGGAGGGACAGACAGCTACAGCAGCAATGTCTGGCTGTGGGTGTAAAGTCAGACAGATCAAACCTCTTCATTTACACAGCTTTGTAATAGCAACAGGGACCAGTCAGTTTGCCCAAGATGGACTCTAATGAAATCAGCATGAGGTACCAACTTTCTGACTCTTCCACTGTGCATCTGCTGTGGCACTGATGTGTGATACCTTGCTTTGGTGGCCAGAGGGCAAGGAATCCCTGAGCATCCTCCGTGGGAACAGCATCCCCCATGGGACTGGCATCCTCCATGCTGCCATACAGCAGGTGCCATCTGGACAGGGACTGGGCACAGCTTCTTCTAACCTTCTTGTTATCACATCTCAGCCCAGGTTGCAAGAAGCTTGTTTTTAGGAAGAGGAGACAGACACCCCTGCTCAGTTTCTGGCTTCCCTCCCACAGCAGCAACACTATCAATTAATATCAGCAAAGACGCCAGTTAATTAGTGGAGTAGGCCGGAGGACATTGATGCCTTTCCTTTGTATGTCCTCTTGAGAACAGATTAGTCCCAGGCAGGTCAACCAACTGTGTGGCAGATGGCTGCAGATTTCCCTGTCGCTCACTTTGGCTGGGGCTGACCTGGTTACTTGGCACTGTCCAGCCTGGTGTCCAGCACCACCTTCCCAGACCATCATTCAGCCACACAGAATTTAGGGTGAGATATTCATTTATCATCTTATTTTTGGAGATGTAGAAAACAACCGTAAGCACTCATGCCGCAGCTATGCTTTGCCAAAAAACACTCCAGCAGGGAGTGAATTCCTTCAAATGAAGTTTCTAAACAGTTGAATAGATCAATTTAAAGTCATCTTATGCTGGTGCTGTTGTAATAACCTGTGCACCGTTCTGCTTTATAATACTCAGATATTATTTCAAATAAAGCTAATCTAGTACCTCATTTGTCTGCATCGATTACACAATTAAAGCACTAAGTCCAGTCTGGGAACACCTGGGGTCACCTTCAAGCTTTGCTGTGGACTTTGTCATGCCAAACCCTTTGTGCATTCATCTTACCTCTAGTCTTGAATGTCTTCTACTCAGAGTTAGTTGTGTTGGCTCTTCTTAAGCTGCCAGAGAGGGCAATGTCCTCACCTTGCTCAGGTGAGCAGACACCTATGGGAGGACAAATTGCCTTGTGATGTTCCAGTGAGAGGTCCCCGTAATGTGGTTTTTCTCCTAGGATTTGTTCCCTTTACTTTTTTTCGACTACGTGTTCTTGATGGTGATACATGGGACATGGACAGAGGCTCATACAGTGATGCTCTGCTCCTCTTGAGCTACTCTATGTAATCTTTGTGGCAGAATCTAGGATCAAGCTCAGTTTCGAAGTGTGGTACATGACTGCTGGTGAAATATTACGTCTGAAATGATCTTAGCTTCTTTCCATAAAACTTTTTATCACATCACATGCAGCCAGTTACAGAGAAAAACATCTTTCCTTCACCAGACGTAGAGTTGTCAACTGTGAACAGCCAGGTTGCTCTGGCTCCAGTGCATGTACCAACACTGACGGGTCAGTGGGCTCAGTGGGAGCTGAAGAAAGGCTGCACCTTCCTATCACATCATGCCCAAACACGTCTGTTTGAAGAATGGTGATCTCATCCTTCAATAGCTTCAAAACTTCCAGAGCCTAACAAGCTTTAACTGCTGCAACTCTACTGTTCAGAGCAAGAAATCATGAAACTTCTTTTATTTGTGTCTCCAAGAACAATGATGTATTTCAATGCAGAACTTTTTTATTTTTGTAATAGCTCTCTGCCCATCTTTCCCACAGAAGAGGGTTACATTTTTGTGTGTTATGTTTCTACATTTTGCTTGAAAAGAGGCTTGGCTAATGGGGCACGGGTGGATGCTGTGGGGGCACAACACTTTCCAGCTGGGGATGGCATGTGGCTCTCACTGGGGTTGTGGGTTTCATGGCTTTAAAAATCTAAGAGGAAGACAAACCCAGCTATTCACATGCTAGAAGCACAGGCTTAAGATCAGATGCCAGTTATAACTTGCTTGTTAATTCACATTCTCAGAGAAAAGTTCTTTTATCTGGATAAGCTATACTTAACTGCTCCACTTCATAGAACTGGGAGTCAAGAAGCTCTCCCCGCTGGCAAGGCAGCACTGTAGGTTCACCTGCTTTCATGTGCTTCAGACCATCTTTCATTTATTCTCACTTAGCTGGTCTGCACTATCTGCTCCAGATGCGGGCCAAGAGTAATGCAAGCATCTGATGATCTACTTCCCACATGGTGAAGCTGCATCTCTTTCTGCAGGGTCTTCAAAGAGCTCGAAGCAGTAAAGTTGAAATGAAACAGGCAGTCCTGAAACTTTGCTTTCCTTTGCCCCTGCTTTCCAATGTGCCTAGATTTTCCAATTTCTAATAACCTCTTGAAAAATTGGTCCAGCCCTCAAAGATGAAAGTTGGCAGCAGTGATTTAGCTGCCCTAAGAGGCAGAGAAGCAGAAAACCACCACCTATTGTCCTACCACAGTCATCTGGGCATCATACCCCATTTGGGTGGGACATCCCCAGGCTCTTGTGGCCATCAGCCAGGAAGGCAGCAAGCTCAACTTTCTCAACATGTCTTGGTCCTGCTCAAACCATGGTTCGAGAAAATGAGCGAGCACCAGAAGAAACTGAACATAAGCCAATGCATAAGAAGTCCTTTGCTTGCTGCGGTGAATAGTCAACCGTAAAGGATGTTTCTGTGGTGATAACATCAACAAAATTAGGAGCAGGAGCTTGAGATGGATTTAAAATGATGAGGAATAAACTGTAATTGTTCAAAGAGAGCAGTTCTGCCCCAGTGCAGCAGGTGGAAGAGCTTTGTGGCTTCTGCTCTTCACTCGCTTCTGATTGTGATGAAAGCAGGAATCACATACTGGGCATAAACAGCAAATATTTTTTAAAATGCCTGTCTGAGTCTGTATCCAACCACTTATCTCTGTCCCAAGGCCTCCTAATTACAATTTTTTTTTTTTCTATGTCTGGAAAGCTGATACAGACAAACTGCTGCTGAGTGGATAATGGCAGATGTATTTGCCTCTGAGCTATTGGCAGCCAAATTATCTCTTGACCCAAAGTACCTGAAAAGATCACACCAAGTTTTCTCCTTACTTGCATATGGATGCAGCTACTTGGTTGCTGAAAAATTTAATCAATTAAGGCAGCAGCAGCAGCAAAAAATGTGCCATGTGAGAGCAGATTCCATTGTTGTCAGGAAGGGAGAGGCTGTGGGAATCACTGCTTTTGCAATATCATGACTACACTAAATGCAAAATTTAATTTTGGATTCACCCCAAATCAAAATAATTCTGTATTCTGGACAAGTATGAATGACTTCTCAAATTCAGTTAAATGCTGTATTCAATCCCCACATTTTTCCTAAATGCATTTTTTTTCATTAGAGTAATGAGTTGGGCTTGCAACATTAGGATGGGGTGCTGGAGTGTCCTACTTGGTAGTGTGATGGAAATGGTAGGAGGATGGACATAAACTGAGGTTGTGATCTGGGGTAAAAAATAAGTAAAAGAAGGACATTTAAGTCACATCACATCCCAGAAGCATGTCATGATCCCTGGGAGTGCCTCTCCATCCTGCATGGTTTTCTGATTGGTGGCTACACAAATTTTCTTAGGTTTTCTCTCAAGCAGTGAGCATCTCCCAGAATTCACAGATAATTCGGTCTGGTGGAAATGGAATTGTTCATTGCCAAAATCTTGTTCCAGTCAAAGACATAATTCAGAAATGATACCAGGTGTGAAGGAGAAGTCTGCCTAACTCTGCCATACAGAGTCAATAGAGCCTGTAAAATGACCCAGGGGGATGCGATTTGTGCCTTCCACTAGCCTTTGGATGAGATTAGCCATTGTCAGTCCTATAGAGTATTCATCTCAGAACTGCAGAACCTTTTTGTAACAAAGACAAATGTATATTGTACTTCTCCAAATAAAAAGAGATGAAGCTGGCAATTTATAATGTTGAGCTGCAGCTTCAGCTGAGTTTGGTGGTTTGCAGAGCTTAATCCTCTTCATTTAAAGTTTTATTCAGTGTGGCTGCTTCATTCTGAGCAAATTTTTCAGATGACCCTCAGAAAATAGGGAATCATTTTCAGCCTTTAGCAGATTTGATCTCTTATCATTTTTGAACTAGGGATTTGGAGATGTAATTAGTTTAATTTTTTTTTAATTTGAAAATTAAACTTGTATTTATTTTATCAATGAAAGGACTAATGAGTTCCTCAGAGGGAAAGCTCTGCAATGAAATAACAGAATTGTACAGTAAGAACACAGACTTAGAGCTGGTTTGGGAGGGGCTGTCTTTGAGCCAACTCTGATATCAAGATTGTTGCTGTGTTCGTTTTGGGAAGCCTCCTCCATTGATTTTTCATTTATGTATTCATTAGACTGAAAGCCCACAAAGTGCAATTGTTAATTACCATCAATGGTCTGGTTCCGAGTTCTTTTCTTTTTCAGGCTAAGTTGATAATTCAGCGAAGTATCTGAATGTCTGAGGCTGGTTAATACCAGCCTGCCACATTGCCTTTCATTTCTTCTCTCGAAGGCCTTTGTGAAGTGAAGCAAGGGCTCAGATTATCCTCAGATCTTCGAGGTGGTGAGGTACCAGCTTCCTCACTGATGTCTATCATATTTTTGCTGTGGGGCATTTAGGCACAACAAAGTTGTTTTTACAGAAATAAACAATCCTGTATTTCCTACTAGCGCAGACTGAAAATAGTTGATTCATGCAGCAGATTAAAATGGCCTGTGATTTAGGCAAGATTTCAACCCTCTGCTATTCAAGGACAGGGATAGAGCAAATGGGGCCTTATTATGAGGGTTCCCTTTCTTCAAAAGATGTAGCCTGACAAGAGGCCTCTCCCTTCAAAAGGAAGGTGAAAGCTGATACAAAGTTATTGTAGTGTCATGGCTTGCAGTTTTTTAATCAGGGTTGAATGGCAGTAATAGCTTGTGCTGACAGCTATCTTTTGTCTTTTTTTTTTTTTTTTTTTTTTTTAAGGTAGGGAGCCCCAAATGTGTAACAAAAGTTTTCATGACAGAAGCAGCAACATGAGCACAACCTGGTCTTCTCCGTCAACTCCCAAGACGAGACTCCAGAAAGGACTGGAAGTGAAGGAACTCAGTGCTGTGCTCAGAAAATGACAGCTGTGGCTGCTCTCTAGGCCTATCTCAAAGACAACTGAGGGCCTTAAAGACTGGAAGGTCTCAAAGACCCTCCATTTGCATCAAAATAAAGACCTCAGAGACTGCAGACTCTCTCTAGGCTCCATGGCTCTCAGAATATCCAAAAGTGGAGTCCTGACTGCTGGAGATGCCCCATCTCCACAGCTTGTGATGGTTGTAAGCCACCTTACAGAGCACTCTGCAAGGCGGTATGACACCTTCATTCCCTAATCATGCTCCAAGTGCTCATGTTTTGTCTGGAGGTCACAAATCTTCCTTTCTTTTTTTTTTTTCCTTTTACCCCTCAAATGCTCCAGATGTAGCTCACAGACTGTAACTGAGCTCTTGTCTTTCCTCTGCCATAGTAGCTGCTTCAGGGGGGTGGAAGAAACAGTTTCTGAAGGATGCTCCTGGTTGAGACATATGATAAGCCTGTTCTTAGTGTTCTCTGCAACTTAATTACCCCTGTTTGGTAATTTTTAAATGACTAGTTGAAAATTTTGTGGGAATAAAATTAAATTGGCTTGCTAATGAAAATGAGAAAGATACGAGAACTGTGGCCTTGATAAAATTCTCCATTTTTAAATGTTTCTGGTACAGTATATTTATGCCTAGTTGCAAGGAGTGCCCAGGGAAGGGTGCTATGGAACTGAGCATCAGCAACCAGATAAACCAACATTTTGATATTTTGTGCTTATGTAGCCTGCAATATCAAGCGATCATGAAACACCTCAAATTTCAAACTCATCTTGTTCCACGGATTAGAAGAGAAAGGGGACAGTCCTAGGTCCTCAGGTAATGTGCTAAAAATTAGTGAAAGAATTTCTTCTGCAACATTTTATCATGTTTTAAATGTGCATGGTGTTTTTTTACCCCAAAGAATATGATAATTTAGGCAGATTTCTGTACTGGCAGCCACAACACAAAAGGTATGGAGGAATTCACGGTACTTCTTTTGTATAAGAGATATCGTGCCTGAACACGCCAACGGTTATTTTTAACATCTCAGCTCTGACACAGCACTTGTTGAAAGACAACTCCTGCAGCGTGCTCAGCACCCACACTCCCTGCCCTGGCTGTGGGCACCAATGGAGGTAGTACGGGTGCTGATGGAGGTGTGGGTGCTGGGTGGAGGTGGTGTGGGTGTCAGTGGAGGTATGGATACCGTAGCAGACAGTCTCAGGTCACCCACAGGTCCTTGTGGCTCCCCAGCTGCTGCAAGCCCAACACCACAGTCCCAGGCACAGGGAGAGGAGAGAAATGGAGCTGGGGAAAGTTTGTCAGAGCATGTTACACTGGAGTCAGTCACAGCAGGTCACGAGAGCAGGCTTTTGGACTTTATAGTATTGTCCAAGTTTGATAATACTACAAGAGTTTCAGGCTTGTGTTGATGGGCACATTATAATCAGATTTTATTATTTTTTTTTTCTTCCAAATAGACATAAGATCTCATAAAGCATTATATTTTGCTAGCCTGGTTATTCTTCCAGCACGGGTCATTACCAAATCACTGCATCGCTGTCAACACGCCTGAAATATTTCGTTTGCTTCAGTTATATTTCTCTTGAGCCCTGACTGGCTGTGTATTCCTGATAACCGAAGATGTGCCTGGAGCTTTGCTTTAAGAGCAGAGTTAAGTCATTTTGTGTAGGCTGAGGTGTTCTCACTTCTGCATACTATTGCTCATGCCTTACAGTCCTTGGAGTCACCTTGCTGCCTTACTCTACAGCTTTCTTAAAGTGCTGCAGTGCTGTTTGTTACTAAGTGGAGAGCAAGAATGAAGACTGCTGTAAGGAGGAGTTTGTTTCAGCTCTGGAGTGGCAGCATCCAGACTCTATTTAGATTTTTCTCCTGGTCTCTTGTCTTCGACTGTAGTTATGCAGAGACGAGCTGTTTACTTATTTTGCATGGCTCCCAAATGTCATTTAAGCATTATTAACAGGAGGGTTACTACCTCCCAAATTTCTAATTAAGGTCTTCCCTTCAGCCTATTAGCAGTGCTTTTGTGGACATATTCTTTAATTAGTTCTGACTTTCTGACTCCAGTGCAAAGTAGTTTTTAACTACTGTCTGCAATGCCCACGAGTGGTGAGTCAACCTATTAAAAAATAAAAATCAATTTTAGTTTCACCAAATGAACCGAGTGCTATTTCACCTTATTTTCATTATCACAGTGTCTGAGAGTTACAGACACTGTGGTGTGGTGATGAGAACTTTACAAGCAGAAAGCAAAGATGGCCATCTCTCCAGGCCCTGGGTGTGGGAGGGGCTGTGCCTCTGTGGCCCTTTTGGAGCCTCATCCCAAGCAAAGGATGTGCACCACACACTTGGTAAGATGGGGATGATGAAGGCTCTGGGTTTTGATGTCTGTTCTGATGTGGGTGCCAACATAGGTCCATCCACCAGCAGCTGTGAGGGAAGGAGACCATTGAGATGCTCCTTCTCCCAGTTATGCTGTCCTGCAGAAGCATCCCATTTGTTCACAGGGCTGAGAAAAATACGTCTTAGAGACTTTAGACAACAAACCCCTCAAGATAATGGCTCACCCTAATCTCAGGCCATGTTTAGCTGGGTTCTTACTTACCTTTTGAGAGCACATCCATGCTCTAAGTGCCTGGACATCCAGCCTGGGTCCAGAACAAGTTATGGTTCCTATGCTGGGTGCACAGAAGCATGGGGTCACACTACATCAAATACCAGCTGATGACTACAGGCCAACAAAAGCCATTCCCATACTCCTCTCCACCTCCTGCTGACACCTTTGCCTCCTTTCAGCGAGCTAAACTGGCAGAAAACTCCCCTTTTTCTGGCTGGGGACTGGGGCAGGGACATGGTTAAGCCTGGGCCAGGGCAAGAAGAAGAAGCTGGGGCCAGGGAGGACCACCATTGTCCCTTGATGTGGCTGCTAGCATTTCATCAACTGTTAAGTTGAGCAATGTGTGGACACCAGAGTGTCCAGAGGAGCCCCTGGTGAAGGAAGGACACCCATCTGGAACAAGGAAGAGGATGGCTCCCCTAGCACATATGTGGAGGTCCACATTTAGATTCGCAGCACTCAGATGTGAGACCATAGCTGGGCCCTTTGTTCATGCTGACACGACTGTTTGCACACTGGTGTGGGAATCTGCTCAAAGCAGCTTGCAAGATCAAGGCCTTTCTACATATCCTTCTTGGACCAAAGTTGGTCTCTTTTTATAACATACTTCACTTCCCTGTAGTCATTACAAAGAGAGAAAATTATTCCAGCCCTCTGAGACATTCATGTGAAAACTTTGTTGGCTCAGTCTTCACGTTCACCTTTGTGCTCAGGCTTGATTTTCTAAGTGTGTGCATAATTATTAATGCATTCATCGAGAGTATTTCCCACAGTGTCAAACAACTCTAAATAGATATCAGAACAGAGGATCAATCAAACCAATGTACATAAAATGTGCAGAAACATCCATAAAGAACAGGTCAAGAGGAGTCTAATTACAGGGCGTATTATGAGAAATGAATTTATTATTTGAGGGATGTATATTTTAAATTTAAAAACCCACAGTCCTTATTGATTCTGTGTTAACTAGAACTAAGAATAAGTTAAGTTTTCGTAGTCTAAAATATAAGGACTGTGTTGTGCATGTAATTTAAAACATACTAGAGCATGTCAGATTCTCTTTGAAAATGATAAGTTATTCATAAATATTTACATTGTTTGACAGAATTTGTACTTGATTAGATAGTCTGCTGATAATAGGAAAAAAAAAAAAAAGACCTAAACTGTTCTCCAGACCACAGCAATATTCCCCAAGTATTTTTGCTTTTAACAACTAGCATCTGAGTGGTAAAAATTATGTAGTACCAAATTATGAATTGCTGGGAAAGAAGGTTTAACTCCAGGGTCTTTACTGTAATTTTGTCTGAATGCTTTTTCTAGGATCAGGGCCAGAAAGAAAGGAGGGCTTTCAGAGCTTGATTAATGGATTGGAAGAGGGTATAAAGAGAAAGAGTTTAAATGCATTTCACATTGGACAATGGTTTGGGTGAAAGATCCTGAAGCTGAAGCTGACTAGATGTAAGAAAAAAATACGTCCTGTGAGAATAATTGATTAATGAGATAAGTTGCCCTGACAGGTTGTGCAGTCCCCACCCATGGAGACTTCCAACACCCAACAGGACAAAGCAACCTGGTCTGAAGACAGTGCTGATCTTGCTCTGAGTGGGAAGTTGGACTAGAGACCTCCAAGATCCCTTCCCATCTGAGCAACTTGGCCCTTCAGAGTGGAAGGGTCTACCACAGCCTAAAGTGGAAGTGATCCTATAGCAAAACCCCAAATCCCAAACACTTGACAATGTCATTTTGGAGTTTGTCAGGTCCAGCCACCTCAGAACAAGCCAGAGCTCAAGACCAGGGCAGAGGAGGTTCATCCCTCACCAAGACAGGACCTGTGCATGGCAAGAAGAGCACAAGCTGCCCGTCTGCAGTGCCTATGAGCACCATCACTTCTGTCCTTCTACATAAAGTAGGATGTACCTTAGAGGTGACCCCATAACCAAAGGACCTGTTCATGAAGACCATTTCCCTCCCACCAGTGGTGAGGAAGAACTTCCAGGAGAGGTACAGAAATGGAGGAGAGGGCTGTGAGGGCTGTACTGGTGTCTGCGCCTCCCTGAGAGCCACCTCCCTCAGATGAAGGACCAAGCCCTATGTTCAGGGCCTTTTGTTCTGGCTCCTGCTCTGCCCTTTTTGCCTTGATTTACTTTCATGGTCCAGCACCTGTACTGCAGGTCCCCCCCTAAGATTTATTGGCATGGACGAGCCCACAGAGCAGACACCAGCTGAGGACCACCCTTGATGGCAGGGTTCTCTTTTTCACTGCAAAAGACAGTGTCTTCGTGCACCAGCATGTGAATGCAAAGACACATCCATGGTCTAGAGTTGCCTGGAATCACCAGTCACCAGGAGGTTATTCGGGGACCACTGCTTACTCCTATCTTCTCAGCATCTGGAGGTGGCTGCCAGGGATGGGGCTGGTTGGGGCTCTGGTCAAACCTCATGCAGCTCTTCCACTCTTTGACACCAGTGAGGTTCCACCAGGCATGTTGGGCACCTGGACCCAGATGCGTTGTGCCGGCCAGTCCATGAGAGGTATGACCACCAACCTCCCAGTGGATACCAGCATCACTGCAGGCAAGACTTGGCTCAGTACACATTAAATAAGCCCCTGCAAGGAAGGGGAAAAATCCATCCACCACATTCCTCCTGCCCACCAGCCACTCAGCTCAGCACCACAGCTGGTTACTCAAGCATGGGCCATGGGGAGGGTTTTATTGCATCTCAAAAGAGAAAGCCTAATTTCCTTGCGTCTCCAGCAGAACATCCCACCTGTTCTGCAAATCCTGTGGCAGTATTAGTCATTTATGACTATCAGCAATGCTCTTCCAGGCCTCCCTTCACAGCTGATAACTAGGAGAAAAAAAAATTATGTCATAATGGAAACGGTTTGTATTCCTAAGTCACAAACATCAGCATTGTGTTATGCTAACAGCTATCATATATTATTTTTTTTTTAGGATATTAAATCAATCTGGATGCTTTCAGATATATTTTAGGCAGACCAGCTTGCTCTGAGTTACCTCCCAATTCTGGTTGCCATGGCATAACAATGATTTCTCTTTTTAGCTAAAAATAAACCTTTAGCAACAAATGTATTAGCCACAAAAAAAAAAAAGAAAAAAAAAAAGGGGAAGAAAAAAACAACACAAAACCAAATCACCATGAAAATGAAGCACCTCCCTATGCACCAACTCATGTCACCCCACACTGCTGCTGCTTGGGCATCAGTTGTGCAAAGCCTTGGAGGGATGTTGCCCACCTCTCCTTTCCTATTTACACACTTTTATACTCTGGCTAATGAAAGGCAGACAAACGCCTAAAACATTGCAAACATTTTTTTAAATGGCATTAAAATCAAGTGCCGTAGGACAGACTGCCTGTCCTTCAGTCAGGCAGGACTGCCAGTCCTCAAAGCCTCTGCAGCTCCTGGGCTCTGTTGGGAGACAGCTTTTCTTTTTTTGGAATGAATCCAAGCCTGGGAGAAAAATCTCCCTCCCAAAGGGGCCGATGGCAGAGAAAGATGGGGCACAGGATGCTCCTTCCTCAAGGCAGAGGCCAGCCCCAGCCCCATGTCTGCCCAACAACATGACACCTTGTCAGCGTGGCAGGGGATGAGGGAAGTCCCACCACAGCCCAGTACAAGGCCCTCGGTCCATCCTGGGGAAAAGTTCCCTCCTTTGCATCTATATGTTTTGATTAAAAAAAAAAAATAAAAATGGGTATGCCACATATTTAACAATAAAATTAATTGACTGGAACCTGAAAGAGGAATGAGTCCCCTACAAACATCTCCACATGGTTTGTAAGTGTTAATTTAGAGGTGCAGCAGGCTACAGCAACACTCAGCTCATCAAAAATAATGTTGGTAGATTTTCTTTCACTTTTGACTACCAAAAAACTCTTTCCTTACAGTCTTACTGTGGGCACCCTCCAACAGGAAGAGGACAAGTCTGGCCAAGTTTGTCCTGCCCTGCCCTGGTGCTTCTCAGGCCAAATGAGTTGGAAACCTCCCTGCAGAGCCCTAGAAAGAAATGCTTCAGTCACGCAGAGCCTGGCATGCCTGCGCAAGAGCGCAGGGGAAAGCATGCAGCTCGCTCTGCTCCCAGAACGCCTGTCAGCCAGCCCCAGTGAGCACAGGGCAGGATGGTAACGTGGACCTTTCTGAAGTGTCATTAGAGAAACGAGATCGAAGCAAAGAAACAACTTCTCTCCATGAGTTTGTGGATGATGACTGGGCTCCTATCTAAGTTGTCTGTGTTTCCTGAGTCCCTGGGTTTGCTGGTCTTCATGCTCCCATTTTAGACATTCTGTGAAGCTGATCCTTGCAGAGATCCTTGTCTTTTTTTGTAAACACGGTCGCTAAATAAAGGAAGGAGAGGAAGAACTCCTGTCCCCAAGGACAACTGGGACTGCCTGGCTCCTGTCCGTGCAGCAAAGCTCCTAGGCCTTGAGTCCCTGCTAGACTGCTCTCATCAGCACCCTGCTGATAACTATATAGGTATATACATGAAAAATACACCTGTAATGTTACTGTCCTCTTTGGTAGTTACTTTAATGGCGGAAAGGCTAGTGGCTTTGTGAACACTCACTTGTGAACCTGCTTCCTCAGCTCCCCCGGTGACAACCAGCAGGTTAATCCTGATGGTCCCCTGGTTTGCCAGCAGGTTTGGGGCAAGGAGGACTCTGTCCTCCAAGGCATATGTGTCGAGGCTGAGAAGCTCAGCGGGTGTTTCCCAGTGCACAACAGAGGCATATGCTTTCAACATGCTTGTGATGGGTGCGCAGTTCCACTTTGACAAAACCAGATGGAACATGGGAGTTTTCTATAATTGGCAGCTCTTTTAATCCAAGAGGCACCCTGGGGCTCACCACTGATGTGAGATGTTAGCACAGCGGCTAACTGACCTGGCGGGCTCACCAGCTGAACTCCTTGTTTTACCTGTTGCTAATGCCATCATTTTAATAAAAAAAAAACCACCCTAACCTGTGAGAAGAGTGAAGTATGCCAGAAGAGAGCTGGTCTGAAATTCTATCCTGACTTTGTAGCTTGTGTCCACACAAGCCAGGCCCTCATTCTCCTACTGTTCTTCCCAAAACATGCCCCTCGGCTTGGAGTTTGTTTTCAGGTAAGAACTAAGGCAGTTAGGCAACCACCTCATTTCTGCAGCCTTTGGACATCTGCAGTTGCCACTCCTGCCCAGGTCTTGTTTGACAGAACAAGGCTGTGTTTTTTTGTAGATGAATGGATGGATCACTGTCTTGGGCACTGTAACTCATCACACCATGGCCAGAGCAGCATCACCAGTTGTGACCTGGGAATCTGCAGGTCTGGAAAGGCTCTCCAGAATACACACTCACTGGTCCTTGCTCCCCTGGCCCTTGGGATTTGATGAACAGACAAGTTTCATACCATCTCCTGTCCTCACTGACAGCGACCACCCCAAAGAAACCAGCCTCATTACTGCTGCTGATGGGCTCTTTGGACATTGCTTTTCTGTGATTACACTGTCTGGTGTCATCCTTCTCATGTCTTTACAATCACAGGTTTGAAGGAACGGAAGAACGCAAGCAGATGTTTTCCACAGAAGTTGTGCTACTGGGCTCACAGTGAAGGGACCCCTGAGCTGAGCAAGAATGATGGGAAAGATGGAAGAAGTGCAGTTACCTGAGGAGCCTTGCTGCTTTTCTTGTGCCAGATCCATGTCAATGGCACCACCCCTTGGAGGGACAAGTCCTTCCACGCAGCCTCTTCTTTCTCTGGGGTGTGGGAAGGCTGAGAAGACAGTGGGTCTGTCTACAGGTCCCAGGAGGTGGCAGAGGGGCTGTGGATCTGTGGCTGCTTCCTCCCTGAGGGCCTGGCTCCTCTGCAGGGTGGGCACCAGCCCAACTAGAGGGAAATTTCTGTTGGAGCTGGTTAATCTTGAAATTGCTTTTGGAAGAGGCAATGAAAAAAATGCAGATCCCTTTTCTGCCCATAGTCAGCAAAGCTATCGATACTGGCCTTAGAGAAATGCTCCTTTGATGCTCCACTTGTATTTCTGTTTTCCTTTAGAGCTCACATTTTTTTTAACTTTTGCTTCACAAGGTCAGCCTGCAGTAAACAAGAGCTTTAAAATCCCCATTGTGGTATGTAATGGTTTTCCAAGAGCATCTTCCCTATCTTTTATTCCACTCCTCCCTTTGCTCCTCATATCCATATTTTATTCTGTCGTATCTCTTCCACCCATTACAGAAGCCCCTTACCACTGAAATGATTCCTTCCTAGTTCATCATCTTGCTTTTCAGAACTGCTTTTAATAGGTGAGCTCACAGTGCCCCAAACCTAAGTTTCTGAGAACAAAAATCCTTCTGTTGGTTATCAGCATTGTCATCATTTGGGCTTTATTTATATTGTTTCTTTCTACTTTTCCCCACAAAGAGAGACTAAACCCACTCTGACACACTGCCTATCACCACCGTCAACTATCCGGCACTCTCATTAGTTTCACTGAAGCCAGAGGGATTTCTCTGTATTTAGCTAAATGCGAGCGTGCGTGTTTGCAGGCTTGAAAACAGAAAAAAAGATTTACAATATCCAAAACTTTTTGATAATTTATGGATGTAGACTTACACCCCACTACTACAGTCCCTGCAGAGGCTGAAACAAATTGCCACTAGTCTGAAGTATGGGATGATGCAAGCTAAAACAGACCCATGTTGGCTCACTCCAAACTGGGGGTTTTTTGGGTTGTATTTTTTTTTGTTTGTTTGTTTGTTTGGGTTTTTTTGTGCTGTCATCTGACTGGCAGACCTTAAAACAGCAAGGGTGCCTCAAAACACAGCATGGTTATGGCCAAGAGAGCCCTCCGAGTTGTTTAGCAAATACAAAGAGATTAAGGGGTTAAAGCAAAAGAAATACTTTTGTTTGAACTTATCTAAAAAAAACCCAAAAAATCCTGGTTGCATCTTCAGGAAATGTGGCAGGGCATAAAAAGAAGCCGTAAGCTGGTGCACACTTGGCTCTCCCATCAATAAGTACATTACAAACATACTACTTTAAGGTCAAAGAGATAGTAAATGAGAGAGTCTCATAAGGGCTTAAAAATCACAGGATTTTAATGACCTTCTCCTCCCATGAGCCACTTGCTTAGTCACTAAATTGTTTTCCTGCCTCTCAGAGGTCATCCAGGAGTGGAAATGTCCGAAGGCTGAGCGTTGGTCTCCATTTGAATGGGCAGCACACGCTGCTGCCCTCTTCGCCAGGCAAGAAGCACTTCCAGATGATGGGCATGTTTTAACATCACCCTCAGGGCTGAGAGCCCGGCCCGCTCCTGGGCACACTAAACATCTGCACGGCTGTGCTTCTCGGCACCTGGCCGTGAGAATCTCCAAACCACAACTGCGAGTCGGCTCCCTGAACAGCACAGCTGCCAAACTGCTGTCTGAGGGATGCGTGGCAGCTGGGGAAGGGGAAGGGGAAGGGGAAGGAAGGGGTTAGATCTGTTTGTAAGGTTTTGTGTTCATTTAGTGAATTGGTTTGTTAGAGTTTTACTAGATCTGTTTGTAAGGTT
>WUAM01000070.1:445405-458267 GCA_024336885.1 Actenoides hombroni | reverse complement strand
GAAGGGGAAGGGGATGGGGAAGGGGAAGGGGAAGGGGAAGGGGAAGGGGACGGGTTTTCTGTAGCTGTTTTCCACCGGCACTGTGTGTTCACAGGACAACGTCGCTGCCTTGGTCAGAATGAGGTCAGCTAGGTGCCAAGGATGCTGCTCGGAGGGCTGGACATCAGTCAGAGGCTGCCAGGCAGACACTATACCTGTGTTAAATACCAGCTTTTGGGCTATTTGCCAGTAGCCTGAAATGCTCACTGAGTTTTATATGACTGTTCATGCTGTTCTTCTGCTTCTGGTTTCATTCAAAGGCCTGTATTTCTGTTCAACGCTGCAAGAGAGATGATTTCTTTAGCATCATCCTTTGTAAAATCATATCCAGAATAGGTTTCTAATGAGGTCAGGCAAGATACAAGTGTATTCATATGCTTAGATGTCTATGACTCATCCTGACCATTCATGGTACAGCCCTTGCAAAGGATGTGACCGTGCTTAAAACTACAGGTACCATGCATTGTACCTATCTATAGGTAAATATAAGTGAGTGTGTTCATATGTATGTGTGTCTCTATATACACACACAAATGTAAAAAGTGTATAAATCTGTATTTACACAAAATTAATATGTATGAAATTAAATACATGGGAAGCCGGAGTTTCATAGCACCACAGTCAAACAAACGCAGCTGCAAAGTACATGTTGCTGTCTGCGGGCGCTGTGGCAGTAGTTTGACTATTGGTTAGATGTTTTTGTGTGTGCACATAGCTGCCAAATAAAGAAAATTGCTGCTTTCTCTGAGTAAAAGTATAAGGAAAAAATACATAATGGGGGATGCTCTAATGACCTTGCACAGGAGACCTAGTACCCAGGGCACCTGTTTCAGCCACATCACTCTTCTGCACCAGAAAATGTTCTTGCTGAAGGACTGATGAGCTCCTTGGAGACCTCATCTCTGTCTATTCATCTCCCTTTGGTGCCTTAGAGACAGCAGAAGTGAGGGAGACAGACCTCTCCACCAAAGTCCAGGTTTGTGGTTGCCATTGGTGTGGTGGGAAGGCAACACAGGAGACCACAACCAATTCAGAAATCTCATCGAGAGCATCCAGCAGGTTAAGGAGGGCTCTTAGCTGTGGCTCATTAGTTCTTACCTATCCCATGGAAATCTGATTCCCCCAGGTCCCATTATCCAGAGGCAGTTATGGTCAGGAGCAGCACTGGGGACTAGTTTTCAGCTTTTTCCACCTCATACAGTGCAGGAATCTGCTGTGAGGAAGTGCAGACCTCATTTACCCAGCCTGCTCACAGGGGATAGAAGTCTCCAAACTCCTCTGGTGAGAGCCCAAATTTCCAGCTTGTGATGATTCCAAGATCTTTGGCATTGTTTTCACTCCAGACAGAAGAAAGCTTGAAGTTTCCCGATAGACCACATTGTCTTGAGGGTCAGAAAAAAAATATTCTAATTTAGAGCTGGGATCTTTTTCATCAGAAAAAGATTTTGGCACATTTATTTAGACAATATGTATCATAAAATGTCTGTTTCTTTATACATCCCCATATTAAAGAAAATATGTTAGGAGGTAACATCTCAACCTGCTCAAAATGTTTAGGGTTTTTTTTCTCTTCATCCATTAAAAAACCAAAACCAAGCAACAAACGAATATGTTTTAACAGGATATTCTAGATTTATCAAAATGCTTTCAGGCAGAAATCATAGAATAATAGAATGTTAGGGGTTGGAAGGGAACTCTAGAGATCATCGAGTCCAACCCCCCTGCCAGAGCAGGATCACCTAGGGCAGGCCACACAGGAAGGCATCCCAGGTGGGTTTTGAAATTCTCCAGAGAAGGAGACTCCACAACCTCTTTGGGCAGCCTGTTCCAGTGCTCTGTCACCCTCACAGTAAAGCAGTTTCTCCTCATGTTGAGGTGTAACCTTCTATGCTCATGTTTATACCTGTTATTCCTTGTCCTATTACTGAGCATTACAGAAAAGAGATTGGCTCCTACCATTTGACACCCACCCCTCAGATATTTATAGACATTAATAAGATCCTCTCTCAGTCTTCTCCTCTCAAGACTAAACAGCCCCAGAAAATACCCAACTGGAGTCACCTTCACTTGGTTTCAGTTCCTAGAGGCTTCCCTTGGGGCTTGTTGCCACAGGACTCCTCTGGTCACCCCTGCGGCAGCCAGCGCTGCCTCCTCCTGCAGCTCTGGGCAGAGGGGGCAGCTGTCGGAGCATCAGCATGAAAGTGACTGCAGCCTTGCAGCCAAGTCCCATCTCAAACCACAGCTGCTCTTGCAGCTGCATGAGAAGTAAATGCTGGCCTCGCTGCTCTTTGGGATGTTGGGGCTGGCTAGGCGTGGAGCTGGGAGACAGCGTTTACAAGTCAAAAGCTAGTAGAAATGTTCTTATAACACAGGTGCCTTGACAAGCAGCACCCCAGCTCTGTCAAGCAGTTCTGGCAAGTGCACTCACATTCCCGAGATCCTTGGGCTTCATTGTAACAGAGACTCTGCTGCTAAAATAAAGTAGTAAAAGCACAAAACGTGTTGAAGAAGGAGGGCAGTGAGTCTGAGAAACACAGCATCTGGGGCAAGGAGAGGAAGTGAGAGGATACAGTAAAGGAAACCCTCCAAGAGCATCCTTCCAGCTGTCCAGGTCTACATGAGGAACTGTTGTGTGTGTTTGTGGAGCTGGAAATGTCCCCATGGGGTTAATTTTGTTTTGTTCTGAGATCATGGGTCAGTCCGGAAAAAAGAGTGTTTGGGAAAACAGCCATCACAATACTTTACAGCATTTTTTCTCTACTTCTTTGTCCTTGATCTTACTCTAACATGTCTCTATTAGTAGACTTAATGCAGGACTAAAACTTTGTCTACATACCTGTTGGCTCCAGTACTGCTGTCCATGGAGGAATTACGGTAGGGCTAGGACAAAGCCATGGAGCTCAGAAATAATTGACTAGCACAGCAGTGGAGGATCACACAGTTCATTTTGGTCTGCACTTTGTTGAACAAGGGCCAAAGTATTTCGGCAGTAACCTGCAATGGGATGTGAAACAGCCAGAAGGATCAGCCCCGTGGATGCGCTGTGATGTACCAATAGTCTCTGTGCATCTACATGAGGCTGTAAATAACATTTTCAGCCAAGACTTTCTTGTGAATAGTTATAAGACTTGGAAAATCTGCCTGGACTGGGAATGTCTCAGGTAATGACAAAAAAAATCCCCCAAATGCGTCCTGGTGCTCCATGCAGCGGGCATCTTACAAGGACAGTGGGGGTTGATGGTATTTCACCTTCTCCTCTCCTCCTGTCACTTCTGCCTGCCTGTCATCTCCCAGCAGTGATGTTTGTGTGGCAGCACCACCGGTCTCACAGGACACTAACCAGGGGAAGCATTTATAAAGCTACAAAAGTTGAGTTAAGCAAAATTTCCATGTTAAAACAATAAGTCTCCTTAAATGTTGTCTGCTAGCAGCCTCTAAAAAATAAAGAAGAAAAATGACTCTTTACAGTGGAAAGAAGGAAAGGGTTGCTAAAATTTATGCTAGGCTTGCTGATAAAATCTATAGATTTTTCATGCCAGCAAACACCAAGACTGGGTATATCAACAAAGCTATTCAAAGCTGAGTTACTGAGCACCAAAAATAACGAAAGGTCCCTGCCCATAGAACAAAACTCAGCCAATCCTCCATGAGCCTGGGACAGCACAGTTGCCCATTTGCTGTAGATGCAGGTCCAGGGTTCAAATCCCTTTGCTCTTCGAACAAACAAAGCAACAAACTTTGAGATGGGTGTTTTTATAAAGTTTGAAGTAGTGCTTTTTGTGCTCACCCACTAGCTCAAAATAGCCATGGGCTTTCTGACCAAATCGTTTCATCTTTTTGGATGCTGTTTCCTCAAAGCCTAGATTTACTGGAGCAAGCGCACTGCTCATTTGCACAGGGTGACAGCCCACAGTAAACAAGGTCAAAGTGGCCTCTCTTGTGCCCCTCAGTTACTAGTCTCCAACAATGCCAGGCTGCTTCCCTGGAGCAAGGTGTGTGCTACCAGCATCCTTCTGCCTTGCCACCAAGGCTTAGGAGTCCAAGGATAGGCAACAAGTTTGCTCCCACGTTCACAAGCTGTAGTTATCCCACTGGTCTATGGACACTGAGCCAATAAGACTTCCATCTGGTTGACCTTTGGTTGGCCTAGGATACATTTTAGCTTCAGTTTCTGCCATGTCTTCACTTATTTGTTCACTTAAAATTTGTTTTACAGGGTTGTAAACTGATGACGTTGGTTTAATGAGTGTGTAAACAGCTTGGATCTCTCCCTCCCATTTCTCACATTAGCTGAATTCCTGTGTTATGGCATCTATTTCTGATTTGATAGATCAGAAATCCTTACTATCAGACTGGCAATTTCATGGGCCAGTTCCCTCAGCACTGGGAATGGAGATTATCTGGTCTTTTTAGGTGGAATATATTAAACTCTGAGTTTAGCTTCAATCTATAGCACAGTAATTTCCATTTCTCTGAACATTTCCATTAGTCATCCTGGCTCTGACCCTGCATTCTAGATAATTATTCTTATTGAATTGCAGAGGCAAGCTAGTCTCTTATTTTTTGAGACCTAAATAAATTGTTACCCCTTTTAACCTGAGCAGGAAGCTGGATGTCAGGATCTTACAGATAATTTCATTTAGGAGGGTAAATCAACAGGAGGAACTGAGTGGCTCTGAAGCAGTTTTTTTGTTTGCTTGCAGGGATGTAGGAAGTCCAGAACAAAAGGCTCTGATGGGTTACTGGCTGCCGGGCCCAGGCCCAGATAAATGTTGCTGGAGCTGCCAAGCCCAGGCATGGCTTCTCACAGGGCCAGGGGCCACTGTCACTGTGGCCACCCCACCAGCAGCCAACTGCAATGCCTCCAGTCCCAAGCACTCAAGCTCTCACACATTTTGTTCATCTTTGAGAAAATTTGCTTATTAACATCTTCTTCCAAGCCCCTTGTTTGAAAGGTTAAGCTGTTGATTTCAACATGGGTTATGCAATCTGATAAACTTGGGGTTTGTCTGGTCCCTCCCTTGCTGCAAGAATAGGCCACTTCTTCTTGTTCCTGTTATACGCAGCATTTTCACATAGTTAAACACAGCTAGGAGGATACAATGGCTACAAAGGTCTCAGATATTTCTTTCTGTTTCTTTGCAAGGTCTAACAAGACCCAGCTGGGGTTATTTTTCACACTAGCCATAGACAAACTGATCTCAAACGCATGGTTTCTTTCTTCTCCCTTTCCTCTTTTCTTTCTTGGTCTCCACTCACACAAGCATGTATAAGAAAGTTATGATGTGTCCTGTTAAGCCTGGGCTCTTTCCATGCCCCTTTTCCTTCCTGCCTGGGGTACCATACCCTGGAGGACTTTGGTGGGTTGGTTAACATGGAATGAAGACGGACAGCAGTGGTGGCAGTGATGCTTTCCCCAGGCACCATGTGTCCTCAATCTCTTCTCTCTGCCACAGACAAGCCAACCTCACCAGCCTTTCACTTTCTGCTGAGCACTCTTCTTCACTGTGTTGTGTTCCTGGTCCAGGGCTGTGATGCGACCACACAAACATCTGCATCAATATGATGTGAGAGGTGACATACATCAGGAACAAGAGTCATGTCAGGTTACCATAGCCATGACCATGGAAAGTCGAAGCCCCCTTTTCCACATCATCTTGTTCTAGTTTGCTCTTGTTATATTTCCTTTAACTTAAACCAAAGCTGCTCGTGTCCACTTGGTTCAAGATCATCTTCTACAATAAGTTTTTTGATAACCAGCTGTGTTTTAACTGTGAACTTCAAGTCTTTGCAATGAAGTGATTCCCAAGAGCACCTTTTTCTGATGAAACTGCAAAGCTTTCTCCCACTTCTAAATCCAGTACCTAGGAGACCACAGCAGAGTCCACTGATCCCCTTTCACAATCCTTAGTTCCTCCAACATCTCTTGCAAAATCAGCAGATAATATCACACTTTTCTTTTTACTTTGTTTTTTGTTTGCTGGGGTTTTTTTCTGCTTCCTTAACAGCTCACAGACTGGTCACTTGTTCTATCTGTCTGTCTGTCTATATGTCTATTATCTTCTATCTACCTGTCATGGTCATTGATGTTGCTCCACCATTGTCTGTACAATGTCTGCATGGTCTTCCCTCCGTTCACTCACTGACCAGTGCAAACACTGTGGTTTTGTCTTCCTGATCTTGCCCACATTCCCACCTGTAGCAGGCCCAGTCCTTCACCCTCCCTGTTTCTGGCTACCTGAAAGCTTTTTTCAATAGTAGGATTTTCCCTCTGTCCTTCTTTTTCTCATTCCTTTTTCCATCAATATCTGCATTTAAATTACTTTTCTCTGTCTCTGTAGTAAAACCAAGGACATGGCTTCCCTAAGTCTCACATAACAACCTTCTCTGTTTTGATTTTTTGTTTGTTTGGTTGGTTTGTTTGGGGTTTTTTTTTTGTGTGTTTCTGTTTTGTTTTAGTTTTGGTTTTTCTTTTTTAATAAACTATTCTGTTTCTAGGCTTGCCAGCATTCACCCCACCAGACTGGTACCTTAGGCATGCAGGTGAAGACTCTTTGCCAAAACAAGTCCTGTTCCTGGAAATGTCTACTACAGAAGCAAGAATGTGATGATGTTGAGTTCATACTCTGCTCCCATGAGGGATGACACATGAGTTTTCTTTGTCCTGGATCCCTGAGGATGTGTAACTATTTCCTTTTCGTGCTATTATCAATAATACATAAGTATTTGTTGATTATTTGGTGCATGCTAATCAAGCAGAAAAGTAAGTTAACTGCACTACACTTTAATTTAGCTTTTATTAGAGCTTATTTCTTCAGTGGTTATTTGTCGAACCTGAAGATTGTTCACTTCATCCTGTGAGCAAACCACTGTGTGTTATCCACCACTGTAGGTGCCCTTGTCTTTTCTGGTTTAAGGCTATCGAGGCAGGTGTAGATGTACAGGACACATCATCTTAACGCATCTAACCTAGCCCCTGGCTGTGTCTGGAAGTGTTGAGATAGTGGTGCTACTGACTCTTGTTGGGATCACATGGACAGTTACACCTCTTGGGCTGGCCAGAAATAACTCTGACAGGAAAGAAGTGATCAAAGGACAGGAGGACCAAACCCAATTGGTGTGATGATGTGAAAACAATCCTTCAGGCCAAAAGGCTTTTGCAGACATAGGCTGGGCTGTTTAAGTAGTCATAGCCCCTGGTATCTGACTGTTCCACCCACTTGCTGGGGTTGTCACCATGACAGCGGGACTCCATCACAAGGCATGTGAACAACAGTCACTTCACTGTGACATCTCTTCATTACAATAAAATGCCTGAAGAAGTTGCTCTGAAATGGAGTGGGTGCGCTCCCACAATTCTTTATGTGGCTGCCTGTGTGGTTGCCCATCAAGGGACAATAAGGAATATCAGGGGTGAGATTCCCCCTCAAAGACAGTAATTTAAATTTACACATGTAAATATAGGTGACTAAAGATGAACCAGGTATATACACCCTACTGCTGTTAATGGAGCCTGAAGAATGAGTCAGATGACCAGATTTAAGTGTCCACTGGAATGTGAGAGGAATAAATTTAGGCATCCACCAATCAGATCTGAATCCCACTTTTGATGACTGAGAAAACCTTCATCATCTCCAAAGGGTTTCTAGATGCTTATGCCTGTAAATCCAGGCACTTTGTAAACAGGCAGAGGCTTTTGTGCAAGGTCAGTCACAGACCCATCCAAAGTTAATGGTTATCTCCCATGCTTTCTCCATCCTTCCTTGGGCCAGAGAAGCTATTGCTGCCCATGCCCACTCCCTACCTCATGCTTCTTGTGCTAGAGCTGGAAGGAGACCAGCAACAGCTCCTCTCGTGCCCCACATGTGCCACTGATGTGGCAGGTCAGCACAATGGTTGGATGGCAGATACAGCAGCTGAGAAATAGTCACTCTTTCCTTTCTTTTTCTCATGCTGCTCAAGATTTGGGGAGAGGGCATGTGTTGGGTGAGGGGTGGCATCTGTGTATATGTGTGGCCCTGACCCTCCCTCCACTAGCCAGGGCAGAGTGGCTTAGTGCTGCTTCTACTTTGGTCCAGATAAGTCACAAGAGAGGTGTGTTTCCCTTGCCATTACTGCCACCTCAGATATCTGTCTCCAAACCAGCTTTCTAAAACCTGCGAGGAAAAACTTTTCCCTCCCTCCTGAGCACAGGTAGGTTTTGCTTGTTGAGGCAAAGGGTTGGAGTGCCTGTCTTTCTGCGCTGCAGGGCCAGCGAATATGTCTCACAGGAATGTTTATCCCTGATACAGACATTCAGGCACCTATTTGCTTCAAGATACAAACACAGAGACTTTTATTTCCACAACTTAACCTGTTTAACCTTGTTTGTATAGTAACAAATCCTATTTAAATGCTGTTCTTTTTATTTTGGTTGCTGTTGCACAAAATAAAGTTCGTCAGGAGAGAAGGCTCTCTGCACATGCCAGAGCTTACTGAAGAAAAATAGGCTTGAGGTTTGAGTTTCATTTTTTTCATTGCATAGGCCCAAATCAGTCACAGGGCTCCTCATTTCCATGATGATGCCCTCTGGGTAATACTGGCTTGGATTACTGGGGTTCCCATGATGGGTACAAGCTATGCATTGCCTGACCAGCTGGCAGCAATGCAGCGGCACTAGGGAAGGATGGCAGTGGGAAGCAGGTCGGTGCTCCTGGGCATGTTCATTCATCTGGCAGGTTGTCTTGAGGCCACGTGAGGACAAGGATAGCCAGGAGGGGCCAGTGCACTGGCCAGCTCATGCTGCTGCACTGAGTACTGACCAGGGCCACATGCCATGTGTCCCCGTGGAAGACATCTATCCAAGACAATGTACGTGACTGGTGTGTTACCAATTTCATGTGTATGTTAAACAGCACTGACTGCAAATTAACAATATTTTAGCCTGCATTAGAGTATTGTCATTGAATAACTGTGCACACCATGAAAATTGCCTTTGCTGGCAAGGAAATTTAAGGATGAAAACATGTGTCCTTTGAAGCGGGATACACATAGGTACATCTTTTGCAAGCTGATGGCTTTCCCGGGGTAGCCCAACCTGAGCAGATACTGATGCTGAGCAAACACAGGTCAAATTCTTTCAGCAGACACTGAGGAAAACAAAGAAACGTCCAGGATTTTTTAATAGAGCACAGACTCCTGGCAGCATGTTCCAAGCATCTGCATGGTCAGCCCTGGAGCTGCATCTCACTGAGATGAGATGCACCAATGGCAGGAGCCAGGATTTGCCCCTGGGTGATGGAGACGGTTGAGTTAAGTCATGGTACTTCAACCACTTCTGTGCCATGAGACCACTGTGGGCATCTGAGCTTATGCTTCTGGAAGGGTGTGATGGGCTGGCACCGAGAGATAGTCTGTATCCCCACCTGAACCATGAGTATTTTAGAAAGATCTGTGGCTCTGCACAGAGCACCTTAGGCAAAAGGATTTGGGTGCAGCATGTCCCTCAGAGCACACATTGTGCTCATGCAAGGCAAAAAAAGGGGGTGGAGGGCGGAGGCAGGGGAGAAAGGAAACAGCTGCCTCACATATGAAAAGATTTGCCAAGCTCCCATGGTTAGATTTAATAGCTGGGTGCTGCGAGCCCAGGAGAACAATGTAATTTATGTCATTACTGCTAAAAGGCTGGTTTGATGGTGAGGGCTTCAGCTGAGTTGCCTAAAACGTTTAACAAAGGGGAAAGTGAAAACAAACATGAACGTTGTGCTAAAAATGATGAGGTTTTTGGGGAGACTGCCAGGCACATTTTTCCAGTGGTACAAAATTCTCTCCTGAAAAACTGCTCACTTTGTCTGTTTTAACTCTAAGACATGAAGCTGGAGTCAGAGGTAGAAGGAAATAACTAGGTTTTGCTTTAACTACACAAGTAGCTGAAACAGTAGTTAAATCACCTTGTTCTGTTTGAATAGCAGAAGTGATGGTGTGCTTTTTTTTCATTCAGAATTAATTTTCTCTTCTTGAAAAATGACTTCTTCAGCATCTTTTTAAAGTATTTTGGGGATGGGAATGTAAGGAGACAGAATGGGTCCAAAGGGAGGAGATCAGGGTGTTTGTGCTAAACCTAGCATTTCCACCACTATATTGAATACGACAATCCTGTCCTCACAGAAGCAAAAGCAACGTGTGTGGCTGACCCTGCTGTTTTGCCTGATTCTGTACACGGTACTATTTTTAATGCATCATCTCATCCAGCATTGAGTGGAACGTCGTGGGAACTCAAGTTGAAAAAAATGCAATCGGCAAAGCTGCTGCTTCATGAAGGCACCTCCACGTTGCCTCCTCTTCATTCTGGCCGGTGTGAGGCCCTGTGATGGTGGGTAGTGCTGCACCTGTCCCTGCACCTCGGCAAATGCCGCTGTACGCTGCAGGGGGAAGCACAGTTCACAGGCAGTAAATTCTTGGGTTGTTTTGGCGCTGCATTGAAGTTGGGTCAGGGTGCCTTCCTTGACTGCCTGATCATCCTCCGCCAGCAAAACACATGGAAGGACTTGGGCAGCCTCCTAGTGAAAACTGAGGCTGCGTCAGCTTCTGATTTATTGTTTGGGCTGAAGTACTTCTCTGGAGTGTTTTTGCTCTGAGCATCCGGTTGGCATCAGCTTCCATCCCAGCAGCATCACTTAGGGTGGTAGCGCTTAAATTACTGATACCAGGAATTCACCATCAAGCTCCCCGTCTTTCAAAGAGGGCTGTGCCTGCCTGTATTTGCCCATCATTTGACACTGGTGGGACTGCGGGGAACAGGCCAGGTGCTGTAAACCCTTTCCCCACAGAGACACGTGCTCCTTACCTCGCTCTCCTCTCCCACCATAAAGCCCTCTCCCTTGCACAGTCACTGATGACCATCCAGGGGGACATCCGATATGACAGCCCACCTTCATCCATCAAGGCTGATTTTTCCTTGCAGTTTATTGCAGCCAACTGGGTAGCAATGATTTTGGAACAGAACTGCTACCAAAACATTCAGATCATCTGCTCCAGTGCTTTGAGGGACAGCTGGTCAAGCAAATAGGAACAATCCAGAGAAATTAGCTTTATTTGCCTGTAAACACAGAATTGTAACGCAAGGCTCAAACGAGCCTCTTTTTTTGGCACACAAGGTCAGCCTTTCCTTTTGCATATGGCATACGTTACAGTAAGTCCCATCCAGGGACAGCATCTCTTTATCAAGAAGCTGCATTTAAAACTTAGTTGCAGTTTGCTGCTCTTGACAGAGATCAGCTTGCAGGGTGCGCTGACAGTGAGCTTTCCAGTTTCATGTGTGCAAATACTTGAATGCTTTTAAATGAGCTCTAAGAATACATTATTTTACTTTTTCTTGCTCTGAGATGTTACTACACACAGGATTTGGTCACAAATTTCCCATCAGCTTTAATGGTACAAGACGAGGGATATACCCCCCCCCCAAAATACTACCTGATTTTCATGGTGCTGTGCATCCCATTCCCTCTCCCTTCCCACCTTATGCAGCTGCTGTTACATGACAGTTTCTTACAGTGAAAAATATGTCTTTTGTTGAGCAAGCCAGACCCACAGACTTCAAGCATCTCTGTAATTTAAGGGTTTCCCATTGGTTTTCTGTGCCTTTCTTTGCACTGGTGTGTGCTTTGCAGACCCATTCCCCTCTGGCTCTGACACTTAGGGAAACAGGGTGGCACGAGAGAGTTTCTGTAGGTGGGACATGCAGACAGCGATGCAGCCGCCAGAGCACAAGCATCTCTGGCTGTTAGCTATGCACCACTATGCAAGCCCTCCACAGTGGTGGGGCATTGGTGTCAGGGGTGCCCAGGAAACCTTTGCCTTCTGGCTTGGCTGCTGCAGCCCCTGGGTGGGCCCCTACTCAAGATTCACCAAGGGCACTGCCTGGCTGCGAGGGCTGTGCAAGGACAGGCACAGCACATGCAGCCAGCACTGCACCAACCTGCTCGCGGGAAGCTTCTCTCTTAGTCAGTGGACCTGCAGTCTGTCCTCTGGCTGGCTCCTCTGTGCAGGTTTCCAACAAGGAGATGGCTTCAGCACTGGAGCCAGCTCAGAGCGGGTGCTGCACAGAGATCTGACTCAGACACACAGGTTGCCAGATACCCATCAGCTGGCAGAGAATTTCAATCATTAATAATTGCAGGATTAAATGCAAAGCAGCAACCAGGTTCCCAGCATGAGCCGGGGCACTCAGACTTACTCCCCTGAAAATGAGATGCTTTTCCTTAAAGGATCCAGATCAAACATGTTTTAGTGCTTCTGGAAGGACCTTCATTCTCCTTCAGGTTCTGCTCATCATGTTTGTACCATACCCAAGATGTTGCTGTCACTGGGCGAGGAGGTCACCAGGAAGGGTCAGGTGCTATTCCTGACATCAGCAGATAATTTGACTGACTCCACTGGACCACCTCGCCTGAGCATTAGACACACCTTCTCTTTTCCTCTATTTCCAGCAGTAGCTAATGAAATTTCAAGACATTGGTTTGAGCAGCTCTGGAGTATTATGGGTGGTGGTGTACTTCCTCCCCATCACTATCCATTTAAGTGTTGTATCCATTTTGGCGTTATCAGTTTCTCAACTGTGGTTATCACAAGCAATAAATTCCACTGCCTTGTATTTATGCTGCCTTCAGATGTTTTCCCTTTTGATGCTGCTATAAGAAGGTGCATGGATTCTGCTGGACCTACATTCACTGCACAACTCACCAACTGCCACATCTTTACCTCTTAGACTCACTGTATTAGCCTCATCTTTGACTCTAATAATTTTCATTTTTTTCACTGCTGACTGCAGAAGTTTTATATAGTA
>WUAM01000070.1:421527-442027 GCA_024336885.1 Actenoides hombroni | reverse complement strand
TCCATTTTTATAATTATTAATTTCATTTTCATTAAAGCTGTTCTAGTTTCCTTTTCTAATCGCTAAGTCTCTCTCTCTTATTCCCTTTCTCCTTCCCTTTGGGGAGGGAGGGGGGTTAACAGAGAGCGTCTGTTATATGTCTAAGGGGCCACCCTGACCCTAAACTGTGACACTCACCCTCCCCAAAAAGCATCTTATATTCCCTCTGACCACTACAGTTGTGAGCAGAAATGTGCCATTACACACAAATGCACACTTTGCAGTTTCTAACAGGCCTTTAAAAGTAATTCTAGCCAATTTACTAAGCCTGACCTCCTGTTTCCCTGTCATCACAAAAGCCAGCTCTATTCAGGCTGTCCCTTTCCAGGAGATTCCCTATTTGAGAGCTTGAAGTGCTTTGTGTCTCTTTTGCCACATACAGCACTAAAAGGACTGGAGTAGAGTTTATGTTTTGCCAGACTATTTTAATAAGTACAAGATTTAGAGAGCTACTTCTTACTTCACTGGGGTTCTTCAAAGAAGGGAAGAAGAAAGATTGAAGCTTTGAGTTTTATAACAAACACAAATAATACAAATTTTCTTTCCTCCCATGTTGTCTTACACTCTGTATGTGTTGATGCACTCAGAAGCAGGGTGGTTCCAGACCCAACAGTTTTTCCTTTAGTTTCAGAGTTTAATTTGTTTATTGTCATTTATAGTTACAGGAAGAAATTTCACTCAGAAACATGAGTTTTGCCATGGAATGCTCCCTTGGGTGCCTATCTGTCTTCATGACTTCCTTTCTGCAAGTGTGAAATGAGGATGTAATGCATCCATTTTATTCAAGAGTTTAAAGATCATTGCCTGAGAGAATGATATAAATATAGTCAACAAAGAGAAGCCAGAAATTGATGGGTTTTTAAACAAAATTCACCACAAGAGATTGTTAGCCCAACAAGAGGCTGATGATAAAGGTTACATGCATGTCTGGATAAATTACCAGTAAAGGGGCTGTTAAGCATCAGCAGAAGAAAGGATTTCTTATTTCCAGACTTGAACATGACGTGTGCAAAGCTGTCTCCCTGCTGCAACATGAAAAAGCTGGGAAAGATGGGTCAGTTGAGATCCTTTGCCCCTGGTGTCCTGAGTTTAACTCACCTTTGAGGCACTCAGCGGATGGAAAAGCAAGTGCTCACCTTTTCCTAAGTCTTTATACAACAGTTGTGCAGAATAAAGAATTCAGGAAAAGCAGTCTTAGCTGGAAACTAACTGCTTTAACTGAGGATCAACTGTTACCTTCTTAGAGAGGTTCAACAGAGTGTTTTATTTTTTATAGACTTTTAAGATAGGCCTTCAAAAGCCTGCTTTTACCATCAGCATCTGACAGGTCCTGGTAGAACATTTTAAATGCTGTTGTGCTGTAATCATGAGATGAGGAGCCTTGCCAGGTTTCACTTGATTTTTATTTGGCCCTTCTCTAGGAACCTCAGAAACCCTCTGGTCTCTATGACTGTTCAGTTAACTACAGGAAAAACTCCTGCCCAACACTCGTAGCTAGTTGCTTTGGTCAGTATTAGAAGAGCCAAGTGTTACGTAAGATGTGCCTGTTGAGAGGTGGGACAGTAAGAAATACCCCCTCCTTTGGAAAAATCTCAGATGTGCTGGTAGAGAGACATTCAGAGAGAGGGAAAACATCCTACAGGCGTCCTATCATCTCCTGTGCCTTCAGTGACTTGCAGGTGGCCAAGTCCTCTGCACGCCCTGAACATCTCTGAGTAGAGAACTGTCTTCTGCATCCCACTTGTGTCTCTCTGGAGAGGGTGCCTCAGGTCTGCAACATACCATTTCCAGCAGCAAGGACAATTCAGCTCTGGCTTGGACACAGGGCAGGCATGCCAAGGGCTGGGGCCTGAGCCACCCTGTGAGGCGGTGTGGTCTGCAGCTCAACCACAGGCAGCAGCACATGGGTTTTGTTAAGGTGGTGGGCAGGAAGCACATCCTGGAGAAAGCCATCTAGAAATGCACCCACAGTGCAGCATCATGGTCATTTCACAGCGCTAGAAACCAACACAAACAGGACATCACATTCTGGGGCGTCAAGCTGCTTTTGGTGCAACTCAGCAAAATTTACACCCCAAACATCCTAACAGATCTGGCAGCACAGATGCTGACTTACCCCCCTGATACACCTTTGGCAGCACATTTATCTCAGCCAGTACACAGTTGCCTCATCAATCAGGCAATGGCCGCATCTTTTATGGAGTCTGTCCACACAGAGCCAGGGCAATGGGAGGTCTGCTCTACTGGGATTAGAGAGGATCTCTGCTTAATTAGTCTAAGAGGGATGATCTCAAAGATTGTTTCTCACACAGAGCAAAAAGGACTGCCAAGTGATCTTCAGGTCAGTCAGTTACTGCACATATTGGGTGATGTGACAGAAAACAATATCAGTAAAGACTTTTGATCCAGAAGAAATCCAATAGCAGAGATATCTGGGACCATACCAACATGCAGCTGGTCAAGAGGAAGGACATGTAGCTGGTCAGGGAGGCCATACCCCTTTCACGGGGTGGCAGAGTGGTGACCTCTGAAGTCACAGAAGTCCATTTAGTCCAGATTGTCTGGAAACATCCTTGGTGGCTTCTCCAGACAGGGCAATTATTCGGCATACTCCAGATGCACAGCTACTGACCAGTGCTTTGCAGAGAAGGATGGCAGCCTACCCTTCCTCTGTGATGGATGGCACCTGAAGGTTGTTCTCTTAACACAGGTTTGAGAGCAATTACATGATCAGTTCAAGTACCTGTGCATTTCTAAACATACTAACTCCCAGCTGTGGTCTGCAGGGAAGCTTTGCTAAAGAAGGTGAACATAGCAGCTGCTGCAATACTAATCCAGCTTTCTCAGCACCATTGCTAGAGCATGCTGCTTGTCACCCAGTGCACGTACGACGGTGGCAGACACTGTTCATTCCAGCACTTCTTTATGGGGAGGCTTCTCTGGGTAGAGGACAGTGCACTTTTCTTTTTCCTGAACTTTTCTACATTACGGCCATGGAGGCTTGAGTGATCACCTGCTTCCCTCATCATCATCTTATACCTGCTCGGAGATATTTATGGATTATTTTGATATTGCCATCTGAACTCAGTGAAAAGTCAGAACCCTTCTCACTCCCTCCCCGGTCTTCCCTTTTCCCTCCTTTTTATTTGTATTTCTAGGTTTCTGGACACATAAGTGTGATAAATAATAGCTGATTATTTTGTTGTTGTTGTAGTTATCAAGGAAACCAGAATTGGGCTTCTAGTGTTTGCTTTGGTTTTACTGTTTGAGTTGGGGGGTTTTTGTGTGTGTTTTTTTTCTTTTGTTTTTATTTTGTTGTTGTTGTTTGTTTGCTTGTTTGGTTTTGGTTTTAGACAAACATGCCAAAATTTGGAACAAATGAAACATTTTAACAAGGAGGCAGCATCATAAGCTTTTAAAAAGTGTTGTCTTCATAATTTATTGGAAAACTTTGCCATTTATGAACAAGCAAACAAGCAAACTAGGTTTATAGTTTTAGTGATACATAGGCTCTGTGCATTTCTGAGTCAGAACATCTCCTGAGAGCAGGGGTAAGTGGCTTCTGCCATGAACTATTGATTCAAGAACACAGAGTGGCTGCTATGTGCAAAGAAAGGAAAAGGAGGAGGAAGAATCTCTCTTGTACTATGTGAAACAAGTTGTTTTTCATGTAGAAAAAAGGCTGAACACGATGCTTACCCAAGGCAGAGGTGAATTGCCTAGGGTGAAGAGCCACGTACCTTGATGAGCAGTACATCTTCCTTGTCACTATCCTTTCTCCACACTGACAGACATGAAGTTTTTATCGATGCGTGTTTTTGGACAAAAAGCACTCTGAAACTGGAGCTGCCTTCAGCTGATGTGGACAAAAAAGATGTTTGTTACTCTTCAGATTTCTTGTAGTGATGAAAAGTGACCCCAAAAATGAGTGGTTTTCTTTAGATCTGAAGCAGAGATGAGAGCTCCCTCCCTGCTGTCATCTCATATAGCTTGTCTCCAGGTGGATGTTGACTTCCTGGATTAAGGATGTCCACCTGATGGGTTAACTCTCACTTTAGATGGAGAGATTAGGGATTATCTCACTAAACTATCATGCAAGTCACACCAAGACTAGAAATCATGCTGTAAATGCACACCCACACTTCATGATCTCTGACTGTTTGAATAAGCACATTCCCAGAAATAACCACAAATACCACCTTCACAAAGAAAGGGTGCTTGAGTTCACCTAATAAAGAGGTGCCAAGTCTTATGAAGACTTCTGGAAAGCCTTGAATCTTCACAGCCATATCTTTCCCTGAAAAATTAGGCATAACTAGAAGAGATTTTGGTTATCTCCCTCCATCTTAAAACACAAAGCCAAATATGAAATCGATACTGCATCTGACTCACTTTAAGGGTTGGCTTCCCCAAAAGAAATGTGCAATAGACCCACATCAGAAAAATATACACTTTAGCTAAAAAGCAGTTAGGGAAATACACATTTGGAAATAATCCTACCCTGTTATAGCAGCACCAGATACAACTGACTATTTGGAGGCTTCATGGAGAATTTGAGAAGTGTTTTGATTCATATTGCATTGAGAGTCCTCATCCATTTACTTTCTATCAATAGGAGTTCACATGTCATTCATTTTGTTTAGCAGAATCCCATCTTTTTTTTTGGATTAACAAATTGTGTTCCTGTAATTAAAAATCTCACTCAACGGATACTGTAAAGGTTAACTTATTATTGCCTTACTTAAATAGGGAACACTTCAAAGTAGAATTACACTAATATTTTTGGAAAGCTTTTCTTGTGTCACTGTGTCAGTCAGGAGACATCAGGCAGTTTATGAGGTTCATGTGTTTTAACAGTCCTCTGCCACTGGTGTTAATCAAGTCCATCTCTGAATCTGCTCCTAGAGGACTTCACTGTCAGTAAAGCTGATTTCTATTCCTTGAACAAGATACATTGACATCTACAGTTGGAAATCCTCCCTGCTGAACAGTCTCATCTGACTCTTTCCCATTTGTTTCTCAGCTCCTACCCAGTGTGTACGTATATATGAACACAAGCACTGCACCTTACACCCATCAGTTACTATAGATGAACTACAAAAGCTGAAAGCATACCCAGTGGCAGCTGAAGAGTTTGGATGCAGACTTCTAACCCTCTTTATACTAGGTAAACCACTTCTTCAGAGGCTTATAACATGGCCGAGTTTAGACCCGTGTCCTGAGATAGTGGGTTTTCAGGGCAACTTCCCAGTGGCTCATACCAGAAAAGTGCCAGGTCTTAAGAGAATGCTTTCAAGAATTTAGCACATGAAGAATGATGCATCTTCATTTTATGCTTAGAAGCAGTCCAACCATTAAAAAAAAAAAAAAAAGAGAAAAAGAAACCCCAAATCTGTGACAGATTGATCACCCTGAGAAAACTGGAGCTCTACTATCTCATTTGGAAAGGAATAAAAAAACCTGATCACCTTGTCTCATATTGGGAACTGCCAGGTGACCTTTATTCAGTTCAATGATCTATTCCATCTGCAAGAACAGAGGATGAATAGTAAAAAGAAGAATATGTAATAACCAAAAAAGCTGTAATCCAGAGTATACTCTCAGCTGTAGGATGAAAGCAGGTTTTGTTTTTCTGAACTGTGCTGTACAACTGGAAAGATGAGGTGCCACGTCTCAAGCATTTGGAGATGTTTGGGGATAATGTTTTGGTTATTGAACTGTACAAGGATTCCAAAAGGAAAAAAAAATTCCAAGTATTCAGAATCTTTCCCTTCAACATCTCAAAAAGCAGCTTTATACTTTAAACTGAAAGAAAAGTCTTGTAGAAGGCTACTTTTAAAATTCATTTCTCTGATTTACCTGCTAGCTCCAGCCAATAAGCATTTTGTGTAGGAGTGCTCTCAATCTTAGTCAGTGATAAATGCTGTATTTCTCCCATTCAACATATCACTCTCTCAGTCTACCTACATATTTTTCTTGGACAATCTTTCAGTTTCATATTTTCACCTCATTAGCCTAGATCCATCCCCATTCACCTCCACTCCTGCCAGCTAACCACTTTTCCATCCTACATTGAGATTGCTACATGGCTGGCTCACCTTGCAAACACTCCCAGGATGACCAGGCAGATGTGTTATCTGGTCACCATGCCATGAAAAGCTTGAAATAAATTCTCCGTGCTCCCCAAACTGTTTCATATTCCAGTAAAATCAAAATGTATGCACTAGGAAGTACACAGAAAAACAGTTCCAGCAGAGTGGGATGAAGATTCCAGTATCACATGGTGCCTGGTTCACAGCTAAATGGTTTTTCCTTCCACCCACTTACAATCCAGCCTGTAAAAGCAACCCACCGTCTCAACGTGGGTGCGGGCTCTGCCTGGTCTGCACTTCAGAGACAGAGCTAGAGCAATACCAGTTCTGCTTCCAGGCTGGGCTGGTTTTGCCAGGCAAACAGGCACAAAACCTAGTAGAGCTTGTGCAGATACAATTCTGAATACAGTTAGGTAGCCCAACCACTGAGATGTGCTTTTATGGTCACTTTTCAAGTAAAACTGGCATTTGAAAGCATTAAAAGACCACATGAGGAGTGTAATTATAGGAGCCAATGCAAAAAAAAAACCAAAAAAAAAAGAGATTTTTAATGTTAAACTGGCTCGACACTTTTAACCTCTGGTGCGAGCAGGTGAGAAAAAAATGTTATGTCAACCATCAGACAAACAAAAACCAGATTAGTATCAAGTTGAGTCAAAATCCAGATGTATTCACACGGGCATTAACTGACCTCCCTATGAAGAAAGAGCCTGCAGCTCAAAATGTCTGCAAATTCCATGACTGCAATTAGTCCTAAAAACCAGGAAAAGTCTTTCTGCAGGTTTTATGGCAACATGGAAAGTATGTATAAGAGAACTGTCTGGGGCACTAGTGCATCCGAACAGAGCCACCACAAACTGGAAATTTATATTTGTTAAAAGGGAACAATCAGTTTGGTGCCTGCAAAAGGGAGATGAGACTACATACTGAATACACTCATGTTAAACCAGAGAGAGAAATAAAAACCAGTTAGCAATTTCAGAGTAACTCTTTGTGTTTCCAGAAAAAGGGTGCCGTTGTGGTGGAGAAGAAAGCACAAGGCAGCAGGTAAACAGCAAGAGAGAGAATGCTACTGAAGGTAACTTGGGATAGAAGATGTAAGCCTGTGACTCCCTGGTCAAGCAGCAGAAGTAGTGACCGAAGACGGGTGATCCAGTAAGACTGTGGAGGATCAAAACCAAGATATTTCTTTCCAAACAAAACATTTTACAAAGTTCTCTCATAGAGTTGTTTTCTGCAGTAGCTACAAAAAAAAAAAAAAAAGGAGCGTGGAGGGGTGGGGGTTGTGTGTGCAGAGAAAGCATTTGTTAGGAGTACAATATTCAAAGTGTTCTAGTTGTTCAGTTATTTGAAAAGAGCATCTTGCACACTGGTGTTTTTTGGAACTGTTCAGAACAGCCCAACGAATTCATGTTGTCCCTGTATAGGTATCTTCTCAGGCAAAACAAAAGGATATTCTTAAATTAATGGGACTGCAAGAATGTAGCAGCAAAAGTTCCCCTGGAACAGGTTTACAGAATGAATGGGCAAATTGAAAAATCTGCAGTATGTGTCAGCCTTCTATACTATCCATAGAACCAGGAGCTTTTAAGATGCACCAGCCTTGGGCTTCTCATTCCTTATGGCATGCATGACATGAAAACAAGAGACCACCAAGCACCCAACATTACTGAAAACAGGGTATTTTAGTGATACTGTCATGACTAAAATGTAACTGCTGATCAGTGCCAATTAGCTAGAATAATCCTGTTAGCATTAGCTCAACTGCTCATTTATAAATCTCTGCAACGCTAATTGTATTTGAAGCTCTTTCCAATGCTAACTCCTTTTGTATGGAGCTGAAAGCCTGCAAAACACTCATCAATTGAACAGCTGATATAACAAACAATCCTTTTTCTAAGCCTTCCCAATCTCGATGTTATAAAAGTAGTTCTGCAAATTAACTGTATCATATATTCACCAAGTCTGTACATTGAATTTTATGATAAACACTACTCTCCTGTCATAGCAAGAACCGTATCTTCCTGATTGTTGTGTATCCTTCTAAGAAAAGTAAATAAAAAACCCCCAACCCTTTGCTATAGTTCCTTATCAAACTTGTAACTTAAATCACAACACGCATCCATCCATAAAAATTAAAGTATATTTGCTTTTTAACTTAGTATTTCTTGCCAAAATACTCTTCTGCTACAAATTAAATACTGAGATGAACCGCAAATAGTTGGGTATTGTTTCAAATCACTGGGTAGCCCTTGTCAGCTTTGGATGAACTTTTTGATCAATTCAAAAAGGACAATACAGGAAATGCAAAAGAGATTTCATTAAATAAATTTATTTGTTAAAATAATTTAACTCCAAATACAACTGCTGAGTTTGCATTGAGTTCTATGTACAATTCTTGTTTTATTTGAAACATCAAGGTTTAAACAACTGACATTGTTACAAAACAAACTGTTGCCCCATTTCAAGTTGCCAGTTGTATTAGAGCGCGACAATTAACTGTGAAATACATTAATTCACCCCTAGGAAACTCCAAATCAACAGCATTAAGCCTGATTCCAGAAACCACTTCAGTCTTTCTTCAAACCCTGATCAAGAATTAACAGATGCACAACAATGCAGATAAAAGCCTCCTGCAGTTGTCAAACATTTGCTTTTGTTACGGAGTTTCACAATTAAAGCCTAACCAGTGCTTTGAAAAAACACGGGTTTAAAAAAAAAAAAGAAAAAAAAAAGAAAAAAAGAAAGAAAAAAAAGAAAAGTAAAAACCAAACATGCACAAAACCCCCCAACCAGATGGCTGACATCTTTAGGCAACATTCTATACAGGAAAGCAAACACCAGTAGTTTTCCCACAGAAAAGTAATGGCAACTGTAGCACTGGGGTTAGGGAGAGGCTAGAACCAGAACAGAAAATGTCACCAAAATTCTTTTGATGCTCTGAAGGGCTGGGGGATGGACACGACATGAAATAACAAACCAAAACAAAAACCAATGCAGTTATGTTTAATAGTCTTGATCTGATTCTGGTTTGTTTGTTTTGACTAGTTTTTCTGTGTATTTTTAACAGAAAGAGGAAACAGTTGCTCTCACTATCATAGCTTAAAAGAATAAAAGTTGCAACGTTTCTTTAAAAACAAAAAAAACCAAACAAAAAAAAACCCCAAACCAACCAACCAAATAAAACCAAACCAAAACAAAAACCAATAAAACAAAATTACTAAAAACCAACAAAACTGGAGAAATGCTGCCTTTGTAGAAAAGTACAATTCTACAAGGACAGCCAAAGGAAAAGTGGGTCTTTGGAACAAATCATAATATTTTAAGGCATGTTATAAGAAACTTTCAAACACTATAATTGGTAATCCTATCAGGGTACAAATGAAACAGCGACCCAAGACCAATGACTCCTGCAGGGTGGCCACGCAGCTGCTGCATGGCTCGCTCACCTCCCTTCCTCCTACCCCTATCATTTGAAAAAAATCTCTGTTGAGTGCAACTGTCATTGATTCAAGCTCCACTATCTTCCCATTAGTGGAAATACAAATAGTGCATAACTACTTCCTCAGAACTATCCAATGAAAAACAGCATTTACGTTTCCCCCCTCCTGCCATGTTGTATGGTAGCTTACATATGGCCTATGGTTTTAAAAATAGAAGAGTGTAATGAAGAAACAAGACTGGGAGATATTTTCATTAAGACTTTGTTATAAATGTACTGTGCAATTTTTCCCACATTAAAAATCCATCTGTTTTATATTATGAACTTCATGTTGGGCTGTTCATACTGTACTTCATGCCATTTTCTTGGATGACGAACAATGTGTGAGGCAACATCTTTAACATCTCTTTAAATAACATTGCATAACATGCACTGCCAACACTGTTTCAAATTTGTTTGTTTGTTTTTGTTGGGTTTTTTTGTAGCGCTATGCAGATCTCTCACTGACAAGCTGTTTTACGGAGAGGTTGCACTGCTCAATAAACCATTTCCCAATCTAGATTCCTTAAACATTTAAATAGCATTAATTCAAACATCTCACATCTTGCTTAAGCATGGTGGCTGACAGAAAGGGCGGGCAGGGGGTAAGAGAACATTCATACCATCTAGTTTAGGCATGTAAGTTGTGTGACTCGGAGGACCAAAGTTAAAAGCCTAAGTTTGCTATATAGTCAATGGAAAGAGGTAGGTGCCTCTAGGAGGGCAATTCAGAGCACCCAAAATGGGCATTCAGATGCCAGAAATAAACGGTGTGCCTATCTCCCTGTGAGAACAACGTACGACAACGACAGCTCTGCAAGGTAGGTGGGAAACGGGCTACATTTACGTTCTAGTAAGGCTTAATGTTTTGTGACATCTAATGTCCTTTGATACATTGCTTATGGAAAGGTCTTGAAAGATTAAGGGCAGAGATGGCCAGTTCTCTTCCATTAATATGATTTCCTTTAGTTATCATCCACTGAACTAGAATTCAAAATGTTAAGGATATTTATGTATGAAAATCTGCAAAGCATTTTGTACTCAAGTTTCCTTTGTAGCAGATGAGAGCAGTTTTTAGGAAGTTCTGCAGATGGAGGCAAAACTCTCGAACCTAACTCCAATTACAGCATTTCTAAGGGCCATATACATACACACATACACACTCACCACACACACGCACACACCCCAGCACCCCCATGTCACTCATTTAAACACAAGGAACTACACTGTTACCGCACAAGATTGAAAAACTAATAAATGCATGGTGTTATTTAGACCACAGGCTCAGTGACTCTGTATTCTTATGGCCAATTTTACCTACAAAAGATCCAGCTCAAGACAATCTCTCCAGCATTAAAATCTAAACATTGTGATTGAAAACTTTTCTATACTTTGATTGTAAGACTTCAGAATAGGTATTTCTGTGCCATTAGTCATGCAAATGATAAATACTTCACTGCTATGAAACTAGCAAGTCAGAGCTCGAGCATCCTTTCAAAATAAAATATTTGCTCCCACCATTTAAAACTCCAATAATTGGGGCAACCTTTGAACAGTGTGTCAGGCAACTAAAGAGCCATTTCCACACTCACCTAAGGAATTACAACCGTAACTATTTCACCTCTGAACCAAACGATTTCACATGGTTATTCAATTTAAGTTTTCAACATTAAAGCTATCAAATAGCAAACTTGATTTTCAAAGGTTAGTTAGGGATCACACCAGAGAATGTAGCCCTTAAAGGCAAGAAAAACTGTTGTCTTTAATAAACTTAAAAATGCAGGATGTTCATACTGTCCCACGAGGTTTCTGCAAAAGGGAACATATGGATGCAACATGGCTTAATTTTCCTTACAAGATGGTACTAGTTAATCTATTAAAGTGTTCCTTGTTAGTAAGGCTCAGCATTTATTTTTTTTTTTCATCACAGTTGCTTCCTCCTGGTTCAGTAAAGTGATAAATAAAGATGCTTCCTGCTTTGTAAACAGAGGGTTTGTTTGGCTTTTTGCAGACCAAAACCTGAAGCGATCCTCCATTTTTGAGCAGCAAAATGAAAGATTTAAAACATTCCAAGGCCAGACTTGCTTCACCCATTGTTTGTTTTCAGATCTTGCCTCTCATTTCACACACTGGTTCCATGTTTTCTATTTCAAGATGTGGAATAAAGCGTAGAAATAATAGCATCAATTTTGAAAAAAATCCAAACTATATAGGTCTCTGGTAGCCTCTTCCTCTAACACTGTCAGAAGTTCTGGTGAAATCAACATATTTGACTGAACAAACTTGGCCACAAGTGATAGTGCACGTCCTGAAGCATGGTAATTAGACACTGAAAAACTTGGCTCTCCTTTCGTGCTTATGCTAGTTGTGAATGGTCTTCAGAGATATTCTCACTGCTGCTTTTGTTTCCCATTTCCAAAAGTTTTTCAGCTTCTTTGGAAATAGTTGCTGTTGTTGCTGTCTGACGTGAAAACATGTGTACGCTCGACTGGAACGACCCTGTAGATCAACTGGCTATGCCATAAAATTGCAGGTGCTCAAAGGGAAAAAATGGGTGAGATGTGGTCATTTAACCCAATTATATTCAGAGTCAGTGATTGACTTTCAATGCTCAGCTCTGAGTTCATGTTGCTACTTCACTACAGATGTATTTCAAGTGACCCACAAACCAGGAAGTGAAGTAGTCAGTTTACCACCTTACAAAATATCTGCAAATTAAGTCCAGGTTAGGTCATTTTTAATGCTATTGTATATTACACGCAGAACAGCATGGATCATCTTTGTCTGGCTGTGCTGCATAGTTCATTTGTCTAACGATTTCCGCAAAGAGCTCATCCACCATTGTTTTACTTTTAGCAGAGGTCTCCATAAAGGGGCAGCCCCATTCTTCAGCTAAGGCTCTGCCTTCACTCGATGATACTTCTCTCTCACTTTCCAGGTCCACTTTATTACCAACTAGAATTACCGGCACCTTCTCATACCTACAGTTTAAAACAAAAACAACAGCAACAATTGTATTTAAAAAACAGCATTCGGAATATAAACATCAATTTGCAAACAGCACAGACCCAACAGGAAAGAGACATTTGGATAATATTAACATTTTCAGGTGAAAAAATGCTTTGTATAGTTCACATTCTAACCATTTGTTGCACATCTTTCCCCCCCAGAGCTTTCTTATAGTTCTAAGAAATGCTTCCTCCTTGGAATTTTCTTTCCTGACAGGAAATCTGCCAGGATCTTCCACACTGCAATAACTAAGAATATAAAAAATATTTTCTATGCTAGCAGTCTCAGTTCGGGTGTAAGAACAGGTTGGATGTCCACCCCTCCCTTCGACATTATGTCCACCTTCTCCCTGAACAGGTACCATGTTGTATTTCCTGCTTGTGATCAAGATGCATCACTCTCCCTTTCAAGGGTACATTTATCTTTGGTTAATATATATGAAACTCTCAGATTAGCAATAAAAGGGAAAAAACCAAAATGCAACTAAATTAGTTTGAATTTCCAGGAAATGTAACCTATGTCAAGTACTGTATACACACAAAAAGTATTGTTATATAAAACCATGTATTAGCTAATACAGAATATATAACTCTCCCTTGCAACATTTGCATCATTATGCCAGTTAAACAAGCTGGAAAAAAAAAAAACAACAACAACAACAAAAATCCAGGCAATACTATCACAGTTCTGCTTCATAATCAACTTGGACAGCACAATAGATCATGTAAACTATGAAGGAATTTATTACTTCGCACCTCCTTGTCAGGGGATCCTTGCCAAATTTTTTAAAAAGTTAAAATACCTGCCTGTTGGGTTTTTTTTCCACCCTTACATGCATAAACCCTTCAGACACGGAACTAAATAAATATCCAGCCATGTTTTAAATTTACATATTTGCCATAGCAGAGAAGGAAACACTGGGCCTGTTTCCAAAATACTCTTACACGAGTTTTCTCATGAACGCAACAAGGACTGGGAGAAAAACTGATTATGGGTTTTAGCACTTAGACAAAACGAAGATCTAAGAGAAACAAGATGGTTGCCTCTTATTTAAACCTGATTTTCTACTTTGTATTAGCTTAGGAGTACTGCTTTGAGTCAAATCACTTGAGCAAGACTGAGCTGTGGACAGACAACAGTCTAAGCTGACAACTGCAGCAGTTGAAGATGTCACTGTTCTTAAGCCACCTATTACTTTTCCTTTAGCCCTTCCTCCCACCATCCCAGACAAGGTAGCAAAGGCTGGTGCATGTGTCTCAGCTGGTTGAAGGAAACATCCAGGAACTTGGTCTAACCTACCAGCCATGATAATACCCAGCTGTCAAGACTCTGCACTGGAACGCATGTTCCTGTCTGCTCTACTGCAGGGACAGCGGACTCCCACAGAGCCAGAGAGGATAAAAGGGCAGTAACTTCTCAAACCACCTCAGCAACTCTCACACCACCACAACAGTATAAAAATCGGTCCAACTATGTCATAAGATGCATCTGAAATTCTAAACTTTGTTACGTCTCTGCTGACTATGGGAATGTCACTTAATACACAGTCTAGGGCTCTAGGGCAGTGGTCAATAACTGTAGAGAATTCCCCTCACTTTCACTATTTATCCTATCCTTGTTTACCATATGAAGGGACACAATCCATTTCTTACTCTGTGCATATACAGTACTGAGCACAATTATACCTTTGGTACTCTTGCAAGAGCTAAGCTGCCATCAATTAAGTACCAAAATACACACAGGCATCTGGAAACCTGTCCTCTTGCATTTAAACACACAATAGCATAGTCTTTAATTACATAAGATGGATGGCATCCAACAGATAAGACAGCAATTCAATATTTCTTTTTATCTTTATTGTTCAGATGCAAGTGTCCTATTGTATTTGTTGCACAGCATTAAAAAGCCTTCAATTAAAGTGGAATCGGTGGAATTCACTGCATGTCTTGGTATCTGAGGGCCTCAAACTTCCTCCCATACCCTGTGAGCTCCTCCAGGTATTCTGTATCTTCTTAATTTTACCAGTGGGAAAAATTGAGAAATTCAAAGACACTTGAAAAGCATTCAATGAAGAAGTAGACAAGTCAGAATGAAAACAGATCACCTCTCTTCTTGTTCTGCAAGATCACTCCAATTTGTTGAGAAACATATGAGAAAAAAACCCAAACCAACAAACAAAAACCACACTTGTTGCAGATTTACAGCCAGTTCCACTGAAATACTCAAGTGCTTAAAAAGGTTCAGGAACCCTAGAAAAGCTGGGCAAATAAATATCTAAGGGTCTATTTACTGTGAGTACTCAGCACCTGGGAAATTGGGCAGAAGAAATAGTGACGTTTCATACTGCAGAACAAAAAGAATTGATAGGTTAGATGTGGAAAGTCTAATTTATTTGCACAGAATCGTCTAGGAACTATTAAGTGGAGCACAAAGAAGCATTTCTCTGTATTGCTTTTTCCTGCTTTTGCCTCTTCCATCTACCCTAATCACCACTTCACCACCTAAACTGAGATGGGAGTCCTACAGTCAGTAGTGGCATTCACTTTATAATCCAACTTCATCCAATAACTACTTTATAACATAAAGCAACATTATAGCAAAACTCTCATGTCATCTGATACCTCCTCATAGGGCAAAAATAAAGTTGCTCTTGAAAAACACATCCTTGTATTATGTAAATCTTGAGTAGTCAATTTTACAGAGAAAATACTTTTTATGTGTATTCTGTGTGACATACTTATATATATGTATATACTTATGCCTGCCTATAATATATATAGAAACTGTCTATAATATATACACAGAGTCACAGAATTTGTCTTTCTACCTAGAAAAGCCAGTATCCATTATCTAGAATAAGATCAGAATATGGCAAATAATAGAAAAACAGACCATGGATACTGGCTCCAGTACAGTCTTATGAGCTCCAGTTCAGTATCAGTCCTGCCAGACCCAAGCTGAGTATGGGAGAGCCAGACCAGACATCTGTGCATTGTATTCTCCAAATATCAAGACGATGATGGATTGACTGTGTGTTGGACAGTGTCATACAGGAACAAAAAAGGTCTCTAAAGAAACAATGTGGTTCCATGTAGTGGCTCCAGCCCCTGGCTTGTCTTCATTCAGAGTCCCTAAGGGTATCCACACTGTACTTCCCAGCTTTTGAGTTCTGGTAGCACAGCAATGAAACCCTAGCTCTTGACTAAATCAAGTTCTACAAGCCCTGAAGTTCAAGTTGGCTCTCCACTTGTTACCTCCCAACACTGCCAGAATTTCCTGCTTCACTTAGTATCCTGAGCAAACTTCTTTCTTGTGAGTACAGGGGAGATCCTTGGCCCAACACTCTCCTTACCATGGCCGCTGATCCTACTGGAGGCAACTTCTGCCTGCTCCTGGAGCCTACACTCACTATTCAAAGAGTTTTGGACTGGCCGGACATTGGTACACGCACCGCTGAGGCGGTGTGCAGCAGCACAGGCCCACAATGGGAGGGTGATTTCTCAGATGTGGTGAAAATAAATTCATATAACGAAGTCTGAAGGGAAGAAGAACGTCTCTTCCTTCACCGGCTTTTCACCCTATTGCATATGACCCACGAGGAAAACAGCTTCTTTACAAAGGGAAGAACCAGAGCCGCCTTGCAACGCCCAAGCAGCAATGCAGAATCCTTCCATAAAACCATAAAAACCAAGCCCAGGAATGCACAGTTCCTTCCAAAAGCTTCAAATAGGACCTAACCTACTCACAGAGACTTTCAGCAGAGCAAAAGAGGCTAACCCCCACACCAGTCAGAGTCCTGAAAAGGCAGACTGCTACTGTCACCGCAGAATGTGTGAGAGGGCAGCTCAGTCCGCTATGGGAGCTGGGCAGAGACCTTGCCTTTCAGTGCAGCCCATCTCCCACTGCCTGTCCCCTTAGTGCAGGAGAAGTGGCACAGTTCTGCTCCTCATTCCTGCAGCATGAAAATCCAGTTCTCAGTATTGCTGACAAGCTTTGAGCAGTACTGATCATTCCTAATGAAAAGCATGAGGGCCACCTGAAAATGAGAGCTGCTGCCAATTTCCTCTGTATCCACGCAGCATGGAACATATTCTAGGGCAAGCATCATAGCAGAGCCTGTAAGAAACACACTCAAATGCAGCATGGGAAGGTTTGACTTTTCAAGATCCCTTCGGGACACATTTTTGCAAGAAAAATTACACGTGGTTGCAGAACACATTTAAAGAACAAGGTACTTCGCCCTGTTTAAATGCTCTCTCTATCTTAAGCTCCAATATGACAGATACCGAGCAGTGGCAACTCCTGAAGAGATAACACAACTTCAGTCATTTACAGCCCCATGAAAGTCAAATACCATCATATCTAGGATATCACTACTGGCAAGATACAGTCATTGCTCCATAAAAGACAACAAGCATTTATTTCCCAGTCCCAGAAAACCACCCTGTTATCCAGCTTTAATGAGTTCCTGGGACCAACAGGCCGCACTAAATCCCTCAGTTTTCCCGAGGATGAAAACCATAGCCACACGGAATCGATAAATACACAAACTTGAAATGTTTTATGTGGCTCAGATACGTACCACTAACCGCACTGCCTTACGTGCCACACAGCGATAAACAGTTTCTGTATTATATCTTACCTCACACAGCACATACAGCAGCCACATTTCTCTTTAGATTAATAGGTGTACTTTGAATAACAGCCTAAACCACTTAGGCTTCACATTCTGCAAGTGTTTCATCTTTTCTAGGATTTTTGCCCAAGCTTCAGATCAGAGCCAAATATGTTCAACCAAAATGCAGAACCTTTCTGTACAATTAAAAAAAAAAGCAAAGAAACCCCCCATTCTTAGAGACTATTTCTTATAACTAGCCTAAGTCCTGTTGAAGTTTACAGAAAGATGTATGATTTCTAGCTTAACATGCTAAATACCAGCTGAAATGTAAAGGTATCTATCCATGATAACTCTTCCTAATCATCAAAAGGAATCTCCAGTACTAAACCACTTTTATCACCTTCTTTATCTGCATGCAGTGTGTTTTTTCCCCTCTTTTTTTTTTTTCCATTTTTAGTTTTAGAATGTATTTCTGCCACTTCTGAAAGTATTTAAAAATGGACAGTAATTTAACTGATAAAGATATTAGGGACAATAAAGATGCAAATAATATCAGAAAGTCAGTAAAAATATTCTTCATTTTAGACTTACAAAACATTTGTGTTAAGAATCCTGACAAAATACACAGTAAAAGAACTTTGGGTAATATGAAGTAAAGTATCAGAAACTACAGGTAAGTCTATTAGACATTCTTTTTTAACATAACTTGCAAACTTTGCTTGCCTGCAGTAAAATATGTCATACCTTGAACTAGAAATTTCCTTATCTAGAGAAAGAACATATTCCAAGTGTGACTATCAAGGCTTTTTCTTATCCCTTTTTTCACACAATCCCTTAGACATTTAATACAGAATCCACAATAATTAAAACTCACATCAGCTTCGGAGGATGAAGAAAAAAAACAAAACAGACAGAGTTCCCTGGTCTGATTCTGAGCCTCTCAAACACCAGAATGAGAAGAAATACGACCACAGAATTATCAAGGGGAAAACAATTGTAACCATTTGTTGAAAGCTTCCAATTCTTGAACCAAAGCAGCAGGAAAAATATATATATGCATTTCCAAAGCAATTGCTGTGTTGTCTGAAGAAATTCAGACAGAGAAGACACTTTGCTTTTTCCAAATCCCGATTCATTATATTTTGGTAGCTATAAAAATTTTAACATTGTGAGTTAAATCAACAGCCAGAGTTCAGTTCACTGAGCTGTATCTTTTTCCATGGAGTCCTGAAATATACACCCATGAATCACAGAATCATAGAATGGTAGGGGTTGGAAGGGACCTCTGGAGATCATTGAGTCCAACCCCCCTCCCAGAGCAGGATTACCCAGGGCAGGCCACACAGGAACAGATCCAGATGGGTCTTGAAAGTCTCTAGAGAAGGAGACTCCAAAAGCTCTCTGGGCAGCCTGTTCCAGGCTCTGTCACTCACAGTGCAGAAGTTTTTCCTCACGTTGAGGTGGAACTTCCTGTGTTTCACCTCGCTACAATTACCTCTTGTCCTATCACAGGGCACCACTGAAAAGAGACTGGCCCCTTCTGCATGACACCCACCCTTCAGATAGTTGTAAACATTAATAAGATCCCCTCTCAGTTTTCTCTTTTCCAGGCTAAACAGCCTCAGGTCTCTCAGCCTTTCCTCCTAAGAGAGACAGATGTTCTACTTCCTTAATTATCTTTGTAGCTCTCTGTTGGACTCTCTAGTATTTCCCTGTCCCTCTTGAACTGGGGAGACCAGAACTAAACAAAATACTCCAGATGTGGTCTCACTAGTGCAGAGTAACGGGGGAGGAGAACCTCCCTTGACCTGCCGGCCATACTCTTCTTTATGCACTCCAGGATACCACTGGCGTTCCTGGCCACAAGGGCACATTGCTGTTCCATGGATAACTTGCTGTCCACCAGGACGCCAAGGTCCTTCTCCATGAAGCTACTCTCCAGCAGGTCTACTCCTAACCAGTACATGGTGGTGTTCCTCCCCAGGTGTAGGACTCTACACTTATCCTTGTGTTTGGCCTTTGCCCAGCTCTCCAGTCTGTCCAAATCTCACTGGATAGCAGCACAGTCTTCTGGTGTATCAGCCACTCTTCCCAGTTTCATATTATCAACAAACTTACTGAGGGTACACTCACATCCCTTCATCCAGGTCATTGATGAAGATGTTGAGTAAGACTGGACCCAGCACTGACCCCTGGGGAACATCACTAGTTACAGGTCTCCAGCTGGACTCTGCACCACTGATCACAACCCTCTGAGCTCTATTGTTGGGCCAGTTCTCAACCCATCTCACTGTCTGCTCTTCTAATCCACACTGAGCTTTCCCACAAGGATGTTATGGGAGACAATGTCAAAAGCCTTGCTGAAGTCAAGGTAGACAACACCCACTCCTCTCCCTGCATCTACCCAGCTACTCACCCACTCATAGAAAGCTATCAGATTAGTCAGACATGATCTCCCTTTAGTGAATCCATGTTGGCTATTCTTGATAACCTTCTTTTCTTCCATGTGCTGAGGTATAATCTCCAGAATGAGATGCTCCATCACCTTTCCAAGGATGGAGATGAGGCTGATTGGTCTGTAATTACCAGGGTCTTCCTTCTTGCCCTTTTTGAAGACTGAGTAACACTGGCTTTCTCCCAGCCCTCAGGCATCTTATCTGTTCTCCATGATCTTTCAAAAATGATGGAGAGTGGCAGAGCAACATCAGCCAGCTCCCACAGCCCTCACGGGTGCAGTCAGGGCCCATGGATTTGTGTGTGTTCAGTTTACCCAAGTGATTTCTAACCCAATCCTCATCGACCACTGGACAGACTTCCTCCTTCCAGGCTTTCACTCTTACTTCCAGGGCCAGGGATTCCTGAGAGCTGGTCTTGGCAGTGAAGACTGAAGCAAAGAAGGAATTCAGTAGCTCCACCTTCTCTGCATCCTCTGTCACCAGGTCTCCCGCATCATTCAGCAGCTGACCCACATTTTCCCTAATCTTCCTTTTACTATTGATGTATCTGAAGAAGCCCCTCTTGTTCTCCTTTACATCCTTTGCCAGAGTTAATTCCAAGAGGGCTTTGGCCTTCCTTGTTGCATCCCTACAAACCCTGACAGCATTCCTATAATTCTCCCAAGAGGCCAGTCCCTTTTTCCATTCTTCCACTTCAGTTTTTTCAGCAGCTCCTTGCTCATCCATGATGGTCTCCTGCCTCCTCTACTTGATTTTTTACTCAAAGGAATGCACCTGTCTTGAGCTTGGAGGAAGTGATGTTTGA
>WUAM01000070.1:398323-417645 GCA_024336885.1 Actenoides hombroni | reverse complement strand
CCCTTTGGGGAGGGAGGGGGGTTAACAGAGAGCGTCTGTTATAGGTCTAAGGGGCTGCCCTGACCCTAAACCGTGACCATCTTAAATAATTTTTTAAGCCATATGCCATGCTAATATATTAAACTTTATTCTAATATAATGAGCGTGACAAGATATGTCAAGGTTTTCATCACCTACCAAACATACAACACATAGAAGATACTAAAATTAAAGAGACTACCATCTATGATTTGCTTGTATTTTAAAGTCTTGAAAAAGACAATTATTTATAATGATTTTTTTTCCCCATAACCACTTACGATTAAATTTTATCCTCTGATACCTTACAGAAAACACATTAAACATCAAGCGAGCCGAGCGCTGCCATGCAATTTAAGAGATGCGGGTTCAGTTTCATACCCTGTTACAAACTTCCTGTACAATTTCTAGCAAGTCCCTTGAACTCTGCACCTCCATCTGAAGAAAATGACAGTTGTCAGCTTTAACCTTGGAACACTTATGGCAGGTAAACAGTTCTGAAGTCTTCTATCCTTAGCAATGGAGGCAACCTGAACATCTTGAAGGATGCATTAGCAGTTTTACTTGCTTTTCAAGAGAAAAACATCCCGCATCCCAGCTATTCTTAGCCGTGGACTATGCAACACCACATACCTTCAGGCTTTCTTTACAAGTATTGAGAACTGATACGTCTGTGCCAACATCAAGTTCGCCAGCAGACAGACTAAAGCTATTAGATTAGGTGTGCCTCGGATCAGGAACAAGAACACCAGCTTGGAGGACAAACCCAGGGTTGTTACCTCACTTCAACAACACTGGCCTGAGAAAAAACTGCAAGGGCTCACAGTATCTTAAAACATAGGCTGACATTGAGGGATTTCTCCTCTCCCTTGCCTCCCTGTACAAAACTTTTACAAGGTCAAAAGGCCTGTTTATGCTGATGATGGGGGAGTGAACAGGTCCCTTTGCAAAGGCAATGAAAAATGCAGTTACCTATTAAAAGCAATATAAGCCTCTTGCACATCATACAGCCAATCTACAGATTCTGGTTGTTTCTTAATGTATTACAGTTGCTGTGTTCAAAGAACCTAACAGTGACTCTAATACGTATTACTATTTATCTATCAGTACTTGGTCACCAGCAATTTCTCTCAGAAGCATCTCTCTTGACATGCAAACCTGTAGATGAATTACTGTCATATTTTAAAATATACTGTAAACTTACTGCACGAGGAACCATTACCAAAGGTAGGTGAGGAGAAGCAAAGTGACCAAACATGTTTTTATCCATTCAGATATATCAAAGTTTATGCCTATAGCTGGGTTAAAGAAAAAATCTCTGGGACAAAGATATTATTAATATTCCATTTGGAAAAGCTGAAGCAGCATCCAGACCTTCTATAGAGTCTGGGAAGTAATTTATGAGGACAATGGCAGGTCTAGTTTCTCATAGATTTGGTCAGTGCTGATATCTAAAACTCTAGTTTTCCCTTGCCATTCTCCAGTCCATAATTAGGGATGAGCACATGCCAGAATTTCTTTCAGAACTATAACACTGACAGGTGCCTTCCCATCAACTATTCTGATAGAACCTAATAATTATTTACATTTTTAATTCGTTCCAGATGTTGAACCACTGGGGTAGGAAGGGACCTCAGGAGGTTCCTAGTCCAATCCCTTGCTCAGAGCAAGGTCAGCCAGATCTCAAACAGCTTGCTCAGGGCCATGTACAGTTCAGTCTTGAAAAACCTATAAGAACAGACCTTCCACAGCCTCTTTGGGAACTTGTTCTAGCACTTCATTTAGTTTAACTTTTCCAACAGAATTAAAAACTTACTGACAGGTAATGGAGGAAGATGAGACAAGCAGAAAACTGAGTTGCATAAGGCTTGTTTCTGTAGACAATGGGCTGAGAAACAAATGCCAAAACTATGCAAATATTTATAGCTATTTGTTTATGCAGAGGAACTGATAATCGTACTTACAGAACTCCAGATAGACATCCATCCTAGAATTATGAAAGCAAAGTGAAATAAGCAGATTTTACAGAATTAACTAAAGACTGAGTATAAGTTAATGACAAATTCAATCTCTTTATCCTTGTTTATTTTAACTATCAAAAGTGAAACCCTTCAGTAGATGCACAAAGTTAAGAACTCTGGCTGGCAAAAATAGTCAAATGCATATGCATTTTAGAAGGGCCAGAAGACTATAGCCCTGTACGGTACTATTTCACTCTTCAAAATGAACACACTCTATATTCCTTTAACCAATTCATAATCACTGGTAAAAATCCCACTGCAAAACTTACTTAAACTATTCTAATAGGATTTTCTCTAGCTAATTAAATTTACACTTTTACAGTCTTCAAGAACAGGCCTAACAATTAATTCAAAACCTTCTTAGAAGAATCACCTGCAGATCAGGGTTCTGAAACGATGGTGTCATGCCATCCAGTCATAACCATGCAGAAAGCAACAGTTCCTCCTCCATGTCAAGGTAAGAACCTTCTTACTCTAAGAAGTCAGAGCTGCTGACTTTCAGCACTACCCAGATCTAGCCTCTGAAAACATATGAAAGCCTGGATCACAACACCTCTGACAACTTTATTGTCACTGTTCTGTCTGTAGAATCAAGCATTACATATGCATAAAATCTGCATTTCCATAGTGGCTTTTACTTACCTACTTTTTAAAGAATTTGACCTTTTGCAATGAACCTGGCTTCAGGTCAACTAAAATTTAAGAAAAAGTTTAATAAATAAAAATAACGGCATTAAGAGGTAAACAACGTGGCATAAATTTCTGCTCTCTAATCCCTGTATAGAAGCTATGGTGGGTAGATTGTTTATATGATACTGCATAGCCTGAAGAGAATTTGTGTGTCTAGTACGAAGCAGAGACTTCTTTGTTGCCCTAGTAACCAAAGAAGAATACAGCTTAATGTCCTTCAAGCCAATAAAAATATCCTAAAATGCATACAAGAAAACTTTGCAAAAAATGCTCTGTTGGGACACTTTCTTCACAATAGTACAATTACATTACAACCCTGGGTTTTTTCCAGAAAATAGACCATTTTACAGAACTCTAAGCAAGTGGCCATGCTGGTATAGTGAACCAACAGAAAATAGTACAAGTTCTATAATTTTCTCTTTTACTTCAGAAGTAGTATTATGACTTAATATCCTTTTGGCTATAGTCGAGCCCTCTTTTGACAAACTAAAATTTGTCACCAACAAAGAAAAAACCAAATGTGAATCTGAAGGCTTTGACTCTAGTTTCATTAGCAGATGCTCTGAAAGCCTCTTCATTCCTGCTGAGTTTCTACCAGAACATTTGACTTTCAACTTGGGAAAGAAAAACTTTCTGCCATGACTTCTGAAAGTTGGTGGCCCTTATCTTACAGCATAATTTATCTAATTACCTTAAGTCTGATTTAAATAATTAGAATGTTTGAATGAATAGAGGAGCAAGGTTTTCGTCTCCACATCTTTCAGAAGTGAACTCCATCTTTAACAACTCAATTTTGTAACGGTTTGATTCAAAAATAGATCATCAGCTAGTTAAATGAAAATGTTTCCATATCTAAGGATGAATATACAACAATAAGAGCTTCCAAAGTCATGTGGGTTTTTTTGTTTTGTTATTTGAGATTTTAAGTAAGTTTTGATTAATCTTCGAGTATAAAATACTGCCTCCCAGTACACTACCTCTATGAGGTGAATATAAAATCTGATTTACAGATAACGTCTCTTCTATGTTGATCATAAACTTCAGAAATAATTTTCTTCGGAGTTTTTTTTATTCTTTCCACAGTAGGATGGGTAACAAATAAAGAAAAATAATAGACTACTTCATTTGAATTCAGTGTTCTGAATATACTGGAGGAGTTGAAACTAAAGTTTACCCATTACCCAGAACTTTCCTAGAACTTGTTTATTAAATGATATCAAATATAGGGTATCTAATATATAAAACAGTAAAATCGAAACATTTTATTCTTACATGTGTGTGCATGTAGATCTCAAATATAATATTTGAATAAACTATTAAAATGAAGCCAGATAGAATGAGGAGCTCAGATACACTCACCATCTCAGATGAGCTATTTATATTTTAACTACTATATAAATGTTAATTTCTTTGGGTCTAGTCTAGGTTAAATAAAGCTCTGTCTTCCTAGAATAGTTTTACTAATGCGTTTGATAGCCATTTTATTGCCTACGAAGACACTCTGTGGCACTCGATCACCCTGAAGACTGTTTTATCTCACACACATTAACCCCATCAGCTCTTGGGCCATGGCTGCACCAGCAAGGTTAGCCTCTGGGACTCCAGAGCACCCAGCCGCCCACACCGCCGCAGCTCTGGGGCTTTTAGGCACCTGGCTGCTTTGGCCAATGCCAAAACCGTGTCAGAAGCAAAGCAAGTGCAGCAGGGTCAGAACCCAAGGCTGCCGCTGTCGGCACCCCTAGGACACTGGAGAGTCTCCGCCCCGGCCTTTTGCAGGTGGGTGTACTGCAGCTGATGGCCTGTGCCCCCCAGAGAGATGGTTACTCAGCTGAACTGATGGAAAGGATGGAGTTTGCTGACTGAAAAAGTAACGTGTGCATATGTGTGAAAGAGGGAGGGAAAAAGAATTGAAACCTTCACAACTGTCCCTTACTGACATATTTTCTTTCAAAGGGAAAAAAAAAAAGAAGCCATGCCAACCTAAATAATTTCTTAAAACTGTTGCAAATTCCCCTATGGATACTTATTTAAATATTGTTTAAATTAGGTAGGAAACAAACAATGCGGCTTTACATTGGTTTAACCAAACTGGAGAAAGTAACTTGGTGACAAAATTTTCCTATGTGGACAATGCCTATTTTAAACAGAAGATGACTGTGGAATGTGGTGAAATCCATATTTCGGTTTTTGTCCTGGCTCCAGACCCCACAGGTTGGACTACTGGAAAGCCTTTCTGTGTATATATGCATTTATTTGCATATATATACACACACACACACACACTTTAGCCATCTGAGTAAACTTATTTTTAAAGTTGCAACATTTAGGTAGGTAACAGTTTGTAAAACATGCAAAACTATAATACACCTAATTTTATTTTGAGAAACAAAGTATTATCCCCATATTTAAATGTCTGTTTGCCACACAGGGTACAGAAAGGATAATTTGTATTACTTGTATTACTTACCATTATTATTGTCACTTTTGAAGGCTAAGAAAATATTTGAGAAAGTTGGATTTCTTTTAAGAAAGAGCCTATATTTGAAGGTACCACACATCCTAGTGTCCATTACACCTTCTTCACTGAATCATTAATTGGTAACTAGAATTTCCTGAAAATAGTCCACTAATTATTTTTTCCACATTAAGTTGTCCTATGCAGAAAGGCCATTTCAATTAACATGAAGGTGTATGCGGGGGTGTGAAGCCCAGACTGTTCCCAGTACTTTTAATCTAACCACATTTACTGCTGACAGACAGAAAGCCTTTCAAAGGAAGGTGTTTTGATCATCTCTGGGAGAAGAATGTAGACTTCAATTACCAGTCCAATTATCCCAGCTAGGAAGGCAATACAATTGCTTAATTTTAGAGTAATAAGGGACTTTCAAGGTGTGCCTTCTCAGCTTTCATCCAAGATAGAGCTTTCCATTGTCCCTCTCTGGTAGATGGAGCTACCATGATGGCAGTCACCATTTCTGAGTAAAAACCATCTGGAGGAGAATTCAACATATGCTAAGTCCAGAGATTTCACACTTTTAGGTGATTTGTTTTCTTTCTTGAATATGCTCATTTCAATTTTATAAAAGGATGCTTATATATATATATACATATTAGCCAAATACAGTTTACAAGGGTTAGAACAAGATGAAGAAGAAAAGCAATATCCTGCTAAACAGCAAATCACATTGAATGACCAAATTCTTAAGAATCCGTGGAAATACTACAGGGTAAACATTGGGGGGTTTAGTTTGGGGTTTTTTGTTGTTGTTTTAGTTTGTTTGTTTTTTTCCCAAATCCTAATTTCTTTACTATGTTGAGTCTACAAGGTAGCAATTCTTTTCAGGGGTAAAAACTTTGGAACCACAGTTTTTTTTCGCTTGGTGTGTCCATATCAAGCCTAGGGAGACCTCAGTAAATCCTGCAACTGTATGTGCTTTATCCTCCTTCCCTCTTCCTTATGTTCCAGAGCAATCTGGACATTATAAGTTCAAGTATCCTGACCCTAGCTTTCCATATATTTTATTTTCCTTTTCAGAACACAGTTACATTGTAAACTTTGGTAGGTAACAACTGAATTATGTGAATTTGTTTAATCAAAGAGTTACAGAAGTAGTAAGAAGAAGCAGTCATAAAACCACCTTTCCATCATCAGACCAGACTACCATGATGATTATGTTGAGCTTCTTATAATGTAATTCTTAGCCAGATAATGGTATTTTGAATGTATCTGTTATAGTTTAGTAGTATGACTGAGGGTTCATATTGCCTGCAAATGCCAGTCACTTCCTTCCCTTGGGAAAGGGCCCTGCTTTTAGTTAAACATTCGCGTTAAGTGACCTGTTTACGAACCATTACAGTTGCCCAGTAGCTGAACTCTTGGCAATTACAAACATAACTGAGAGTGTAAATCAAAAAGATGAAAATAACAGTAGCTCCAGTCCATCAGGAGGCTGCCCAATGACTGCATTTGCTCACCGTGGTTCCTGAAAATCACCTTCGCACAGATGCAGAGCAAGTTCAGCAATCCTCTAATTACATGGTCAGTGCAGGATCTGAGGCACAGGACCTGGTGACAGCAGGAGTATCTCCACAGTAATACCAGGCTTTTAAGTAAAAACTGGTACACAGAGTGGTAATAGGAACAGCATTCCTTGCCAACGGTTACTGACAGACTTATCTGATGGGTAGCAAGCATCTGATTTTGGTTGCTATGAAATCTGGTCACAATACGCACTAGAAATAAAAGGGTTACAAGAGGTTTGACTAAAAATTGCTAGATGATAAACAGACTCATCACAAATTTGCAGCAGCTACACAGTAAGACAGTGATACTTTAGCAAGTAACAGGTTATACAATCCCAGATGGAACAGCTATAATGTATATAGTGCCAGACTAGAAGCAAGATATCCATTAGATATCCATTCACACAGTCCAGGCAAGATTATCATCTGAACCATAATGTTATCTTTAAAGGCAGCAGAGGATTCTTCAAACATAATCCCATCAAAACAGACACTCATTCACCACATTAACAGGCAGCCTAGTTTCTCCACAGTCTGAATTAAATTTGAGAATACTTGGATTTAGTGAAATTTCAGAACATGCCATCACGCTTAAATCTTCTGGAACATCACTGAGGAGCAAGGAGCAGAAGACTATCAATTCTCTCATGTGGCCAACCTGTAATAACTGCTGGAGAAGCAAGTGATAGGAAGCTAGCCTGCTGAGCATCCACAGCTTCTAACGTTCAGTAAGGCTGTAGAGATCTGATCTGGAGGGAACACAGAAGAGATGCCTATGAAGACTAATTAATCAAGTTTCTTCACAGCCTGATATTTAACATTAAAACTCTATGGCCTCTCGGTAAGCTCTCTTGATATTACCTGTTTCTGCAGTTTCTTCCCAGGAAAGAGTCTATCATCCCTCAGACAAACTATTTGTGTGAGGATAACCGCCTAAAGCAGATTCTAGTCCAAATATAATGCAATAATCAGCAGTATAATATAACCTGTGCATAGAACTCTTTTTTTTAGAGAAGGGAGGCATCTGAAATACAAGAATTGTCAAGCCCATGCTGTGGATGATATGATTATCAAGTCTGTGGTCTACTCAATATTCTGTACTAACAAGATCCATACTAAGGCATTCAGAAATTCGCTGCTCAAAACATAAGCAATGAAACATGCAAAAGTGGGAGCTACAGAAAGGAAAGCATCTCGAAGACAAACATTTCTGGGCCTGAATGCAAAAGTGAGGTAGGTAAATATGCTGGGACTCCAGAAGAATTTAGGGAGCCATGTCCAAGAAACTGCTTCCCATACTTTCTGCCTAGCCACTTAATTTCTTGACAGGCTCCATCCATCTAAAGTTTTTTGTCAAAGCAAGGCAGCAGTCTGAAGGCCTACAGCTGTGGAATCCCAGCTGAGCCTTATACTGGAACCACAACAGGGTCCCACCCCTAAGCTGTGTTGGGATTCAGAGACTAGGCATGCAAATGGTCAAGGGCTTTGAGAGGCCTCATTCGCTAAACATTCCCCTGTCAATCTAGTGGCACACAAATAGTAAGATAGTCATTAGAAAACACAACAGGTATCACTTCCACAGAAAGCCGTGGGAATAAAAGCAAGTAGTGACAATGCTTCTTCTACGATTAAAGTAGCAGTGCAGTGACTGCAGCGCTGATCAAGGAGGTTAAAGACCTGCACCATGCACCTCCTTTAGTCACGGGAGTTTCACACCTGCTTTTCCCAGAAGACTGCTCTAACCACTAAGCTGCAAGTGAGGTTGAAAACATACTCTTCAATCTTCCTGTTGAAGATGCACCACTATGAAGGTAAATACAAACACATGAAGGCAAATTCACAAATCCCAGGAACAACAAAAACAACAGAAAAAGATCAGGTGCCCAAGCTGAAGAAAGATACTAGAGACTGAAACCCAGGACTGCTTATTTACATTAAGAAGTCACTGCAAGAAGGCAAAAATCAATATCCCACAGGTCACCAGAAGACTCCCCTAGTCCAAGTGACCACAGTATTTCAGAAAAGGTCAGCTGTTGCTCCAGAACGACACAGCAGCTTCTATTTTTCTCCCATTCTTTTAGAATTTAAGTGTTTTGACCAGTGAGAGGACCTGCCTCTTAAGAGGAGAGATCCTACACGCATAAGGAGATAGTTCAAGTGGTTTGCTGCAACAGGACTGCACACCTCAGAGCAAAGCAGATTTCTAAAGAACTGACACAGAAAAAAAACATGCAGGTATTTTGCAAGATGCATTTCTCATTTATTTCTCAATGAAATGCAAGAAAAGAGGCTGGCATGGCGGGGGGGAGGGAAGCAAATAAAAAGCATCTCTTGCAGGCATTGCATGTTCAGAAGCTCAATGCCAAGATTCCCTGCTTTAAACAGCATTCTGCACACTTGGTACAAAAATGAAACTGATCTCTCCTACCCTCAAAACCTGCACTGTGTACTGAGGAGGTTATCTGTTAAAGAACCCAAACAGATTGAAATGGTACTACACTGACCCCCCTCACTCCTCTCCCCAGACATATCACCACACCCAAACAGACAAGAGCAATGGAAGAATTAATTCCAAATTACTGCTTGGATTTTGATTGTGGACTGCAGTGTTAATCCAGCAGTAGGTGACTCATGCTTCTCTCTTCCAGGCATTGTAGGGAGTAACCTGCATGTCAGCTAGGAAGAATCTAACTGCTTCTGAGACTAGCAGAGCAGATGCCTTCTTTAAGCAGTGAGATGGAGAGCATGGATTTGATTGAAGACTCAGAAGCACTCAGACCAGTTAGATTTTTTTGTTATTGTTGAAAGCAGAGGGCATGAAAGGCATCTGATAAAATGCTTGAGAAAAAAAATAAATAGTTCAAGGTGATCATCTTCTGTCCCTCAAATTATTTTCAAAAATAAATTGAATTCCTGAAGTTTTTAAAAACCTAAACTACAGAACCCCATCATTCGGCTGGGTTACAGCAGAAGAGGGGCATATATTGAACCCAGAGATAGAAGGTCACTACTAGGAAAACCCTTTACAGTGTCAAGTCCTTTTGGTAGTAGAAAGTAATTCACAGACTGAAAATATACCTTCTTAAAAACAGTGTACAAAAAGCAGTATACAATAAGGACTGTTGTCATGCAATTCAAAAAAGTACACATGTCCAGGATTCTGCATCATATCCAAGTGCAATTAAATACAGAGGTGGGTGGAGAAAAACCAACCAAACTAAACAACAAAAAAAAAAAATCACAGATTTTTTTCTCCTCACTTATTTATAACTTTTGGGGGAAATGGTATAAACCCCGAACATTTCACATTCATTGTTTTGACAAAACCAACAAGCTTCTAGAATTTAAAAGCTGTATTGAAAACATAGTATGGAAATATCAGAGGAAAAACAATTACTGAGGAAAGAATTCATGCATTTCTGTACAGGTCTTCTAAAGTTCATGACTTTTTTTTAAGAGGAAAAAGCATTCCAATTATTTGCACATTTATAAAACATTTCAAGTAAGATTTTGTACAACAGTTAAAAAGATGTTATAGCAATGTGGGAAATTGCAACCAGATCTAATAAAGATAAAGTTGGTTGATCAGCCCTGCTTTATCCTCTATCCTATACAATATAATAGGAATAGGAGGGCAAACAGTACAAACATTCTCCTACCAAAACGTGCTTGTAACAGCAAGCTCACATACAGCCCAGAGGTGATCTACGTGGCTATTTCTTGAAAGCATCTTTTCCTGCAACTAATCAGAAATTCAGGACCAAAGCTCTTCTTCACAACATTCAGAGCACTTACATTCACTGCTTTTATCCAATTCATTTCCAGTTCAAGTTAAATTTTAGTTGAGTTGATACTCACATGGGAATCTCAAACACTGTTATTAGTTAAGGTGACTACCTATTCACCAGAACAATAACAGGAAGTCATCAAACCATCCTATACTTCCTTTTATTTTACCCCAGACCACTACCCTAAGCTATTACCTTCTAATATTTTAGAATGCTTTAATGCCTGCCTCATTACCCTGACTTTTTGCAGAATAACAATATTTTTGAAGTCATTAAAGCTCTCACCTACATGACAAGCAATGTTTCAAAACAAGCTAATCAACTCTAAAAACCACTTACTCCTTTTTTTGTCCTTCACCTGATCTTTCACCTAGCCTAGGCCTAATCAAGACAAGCATTGTAATACTGTCACCATTGCATTTTTAAAGAGTACAGCACCAACTAATTGAGCTAGCCTCTTCACATTAATGTTGAGGAAGGATAATGTGCTCATATCACACCTTTAATTCTCTTGTCTAGACTAGGATTTAAGGCAACACAGCTGCTAAAATGCAACCCATTGACAAAGAAAGCGTTCGAGTTGCACTCATCATTGTAAACTGTACCTAGACTGTACTGTTTGCCTTAGTGCAGCAAAAACTGAATCCTGTACTGGAAACCTCTGGAAAAAAAAAGAAACAACAACAAAAAAACCCAAAACAAACAAACCACAAAACAAAACCACCACAAAAAACAGGCCAGTAGAAAGCTAATGAGTAAGAGAACGTGAAGAATCAGATAGTTAAAGTTCTTGTTACCTTAACAATCACGTAAATCTTTGTACAAGTCACTACATGCCAGGATGATTTAGCACTGCAATCCCAATAGCTTCCCTATTCTCTCTCAGAATATTATCATCACATACCACCTACACAATTTACAAGGAGGAAAAAAGGGGGAAAAAATGTGTGAGCAACACTTGCAATATTTCAGAAATGAAATAACCAGGAAGCCCAGGTTTGTTCTTAACTGAAAAAAAAAAATAAATCTGACATTTAATTATTAAGGGCAAAACTAGAAAAGAAATAGATTTAATGAGTTTTGGGAGAGCCACCCACTCAGACATTTCAAATTTTCATCCAAAAACTTACAATTGCCAAAGAATATCTACATTAAATATGCCTGCTAATGTAAGACTTTTAACTAAGCATACTGTTACCCAGAATGTTTTACGTATGACCAAACAAATAAATTTGTTTCTATCCAGATACTATCCAACTGAAGAATAGAGAATCATGGTTATTTTGAAAGAAAAGATGAAAGTTACTGCCAACTGTGTTGGCTATAAAAATCAGTATTTAAAGAATTATTGTCCTCTAGGCAAAACAGAAATTCAAAAGGCAAAACAGAAACTCTAATGAGCAATTTCTTTTTTTTTTTAAATAAAATTTTCCAAATATTCATTGCAAAAGTCTTTGTCAAAACAGCTTAATGAAGAGCAAGATAGAAAACATTCAACCCCAAGCATTAATGCTGTATTTTTGTACTAAACTTTGAAAGCGATTAAAGCCATTGTTCTATTTGCTCTTTAATACATTAAATAGCATTTACAACACAGCCACAATCAAGCAACACTGCACAACTGAAAACAAGTTTAAGAAGTCTTGCCACACACTGTTCTACTATTTGACAATTGTAGTTGTCCATATTTATTCACACATCGCTACAACATCAGCTACAGCAGCAATTAAGAGACCTGAAAAGAGAAGATGATGCTAAGTGATGCAGGCATCATAAAAAAAACATGTGCTATACTCTAAACTAGCACAATCTAAACTAAACATGCATACAAAAGGAGCTCGCCTACCTGGCTTTTTCAATAAAAGTCCAAAGAACACCTAAAAAGCAGGAGGGGATAAAAAGATTGATTTTCAGTGCCCACATATGAAAACTATCACGTCACTTTAACTTACAAAGAATAAATAAACAAATCTTGGAAGGGAATACCTATGCAATTAGCTGGGAGGATGGACAGAAAGCAGCCAAAAAAATCCAAACCAAACCACAATAGAATTGTTCATGGTTTCCACATAAAGTAACTCAAATTAGCATGAGTATTTCAGAATATCAAGAAAGTGGGAGGGAGGGTGGGGAGGAGGGAACCAAAGAATCAAGAGAACTCTGCAAGTATGGAATACAATTCAAAAGCTTCTATAGGGAAACATTAAAGGTAATATGTTTTGAAGATGCACGAGAACTTTGAAATATTCAAGTTTAAGACTGTTTAAGATTAAGCCAAGCAACGTTAAAAAAAAATCTTCCATAGCTTAAAATTGCACACTGTCAAGAGACATTTTTTAGAGGATTGTCTCTGTATGAATTCCCCAGTTAAATCAAGAAACCTATAATTTTATCTGTCAGAATTAGTTCATTAATTTCAAATTAAAACAAAGGTAGATTCACACACACACATGAAAAAAAATCTAAACCCTATAGAGCCAGAAACAAGTGTTGTAAAGTTATTTTAAAAGCATGAGAGCACAAAGAGAAACTAAAAATCTGAGTTTAAAATTAAATAAATTTTGCAGTAATGTCCTATACCCTGCAAACTTGAACTTTCTAGGGGACAGTATGTATCGATTCCCCAAAAAGCCACAAGAGATGGCCATACAGCTTAAGGTTCTGATATTATATACAAGGTCAGTCTGATGGAACTGGCTACTTGTGTTTACCACTTCTTTATATCTCCATATGTGCTTAAAATATTTGCATTTTCTTCTTGTAGATGGCTAAGATTCTCACCAGAGAAATGGCTATCCATAGGTGTCCCTTAAAAAACCCAATAAACCAACCATAAACAAAAAGAAAGAAAAAGAGAGGCCAGTATGCTCTTCTATTGTACTGAAATATTTTAACACAATGGTTGATGCCTGCATGATGTCAGGATTCCATCCAGGTTCCTACATTTTCTCAGAAATATGTACAAGTGTTTGATGGGGTTTTAAAATTTATTACTCTGTTCCTGCAGTAAAGTGCTACATTTCATCTGATAGGTAGCACAAGAGTGGCTGGCAACTTGGCCAGGTACCCTATAGAGAATGGAGGCCATGTTTATTACCTGCCCTGCTTTTTTCATGTAAAATGAACACTCTAATCAATCCACTTCATTGAGATTATTGCAAGAAAAAGAAATCTTGCTAAAAAAAGACTTTAGGATTTCAGTCTGTTCTTATTTCTACCATCTCTACAAACTTAGCATCTACAAAACTCCCCAGACATTTGTCAAGCTTTTGCATACAGTACTTCAGAAGGAGAAGGATTTTCTGAGTTTCACTTCCACCAGACACTCAAGGTACTTCTTCCTGGAAAGTTGGAGACACATTTGCTACCAAATGTGTTGTAGCAGTGTTTATGAAGAATTCTCTAAATAGGTCTCAATATTAGAAAAATATTTCTTAAAATAAAGATGAGAAATACATAGAATATATATGTGTGTATACATATATTTCAGATAACTGGTAAATTCAACCTTGCTTAAAGAGGACTGCTACCTTACTTAGTTTTCATAGTACTTGGAAAGCAACACTTTCAAAGAAGACAATTGAGCAATTTGTAATTTCAAGTGAAGTTTTTCAGGCTTAATCACCATTAAGTCACTAAATACATCAATTATCATTGATTCAAGATGCTGATTTCACAGCTAATAAATTTCAATTATTACATCTCTTGTATGTTTTAAATTACCACACAATCCCTAGGCTGGGAGACAGACTTTCATCCTGATGATAAACACCACCACAAAAAAAAACCCAACAAAAACATTCTCAACTCAGAGATACATTTCTGTATTATTTCAAAGCAATGCACCTGTATCATTTAGTTTGCATTTGCAGCCAACCTAAATCAATACAGTTTTTAGTCTGTTTTCTAGAGAAAAGGCAATAGACTAATGAAAAGGATTTTTCACTACTTGAAATAAAGCATTTCTCAAAAAGACTATTTGAGTGGAATTTATTAAAGTCTCCAAAACATGAACAGAACAGTCCTGTCTCCAAAGCACTGGTCAGACATCTAGAGAAACTATTGCAAGTGAAAAAACTCTGAATTAACTTTGAGTTCTTTTTTTTCATTTCTGTGCTTTAGTTTTCTGCTTGAATAGAAATCATACGCCTCTATTTCACAAGGTTATACTAAATAAATATTATATTAAAGCCTGTAGGACAGATTGAGAAATTACATTATTGAAGGCTACATAAGTGCCTAGAATATATACCCAACAAGGTTTAAACACACCTTCACGGGAGAAAAACATTGGCAGAGTCATATGCAAAATGAAAATTCACTGTATGGCAAATTTCAGTAGATTCTCTTCAGAGGGCTTCCTAATCATGCAAAAGACAAATGCAAAAGTGTTAGAAGTTTCCCAGATCCTTTTCCCACAAAAAAACCCCAATCAACTAACCAAAATATTACACTGCTTAATCTGCATATTCACTACTTATTTCTAAACCTTGATATCTAACTGGGGTGTACCACTTTCAATCCATTGCCTTTGACAGCTTCTGTTCTTCCTTCACTGCAGACCTTTGATGGCATGGGCTCACTCATCCAGTTTAGTCTTACTTTCACAAATAAAGGTTTTCTCCAGAAGACAGAACCCACTGTAGTTTCAGAATGAGCTGTCTGCAGCATAAGAAACCGATGGTTCTTTGCTGCCAACCTTGCAAATCTATTGAGGAGGGAAAGAAGGTCCCGGGAGTTGCAGCACCCACAAAAGTACAGGTAACTCATTTTGTGCAGTATCTCACCAGGAGACAGTAAAGCGGCAGTTGATTCCCTTTATCCTTCTGGTATGCAAAAAGGAAGATAGACTCTTCAAAGCTACAACGTGAAAAATACTATGCTTATGTACACTCCATCTTCCCAACAATACAAGCCTTTGCAAGAATCAGAAGGGACAAGGCTTCGTGGATGTACTTGGCGCAAGTGGGATCCAGAAACCGGTAGTAGGTGCCTGAAACACTAAGATCATGGGGTTGGAACAATGCATTTCAGATAAGCAGCCAACCGTACAGTAAAGAGGAGTTCCCAAACTGTTTACTTAGCTATCACCATCAGTGTAAACAGCTTCAAGCAAACACAGAAGTACTTAAGTTCCTAAACCCAGGGACCAACCCAATACCTTTGGCCTCCTTCTGCACAACCCACCATCCTACATTAGGACACAAATCCTCCGTCCTCCTACCTTCTGATTATACTCCTTATCCAGCAAAACCAGGCATCTACAGCTTCAGTCACCTAGGGCACATCCCCCTTTCATCACTTTCCTGCCCCACCACGTACAGATACTAAAGCACAAGTTCCAAACAAGCCAGGCTAGTTGCAGGCTCTGCAAGCACAGCCAGTTGCAGACGTGATTGTTCTGCACAACACAAGCTTTAGCCAAGCCCCTTCTTGGGTGGAAGCATTGTTAGATGCAGCCCCTAGAGAAGGAAGAATAGCAGCTGTGATTTTGGTACCACTGTGATCCGTCATCCAACACTGGCAGCATTCCAAGCAGTGGGAAACTCTGGCCCAGAGTACAGAGAGCACTGCTGAAACCTTTCCCTTCACCTCATTCTGTGTCTAGGCAGAGATGTTGGGAGTGCACCCATCCACTCCAAACTGACAGGGCTCCCTTGCTTCATTCTTAGAAAAATCTAGAGAAAATTGTTTTATTTACTTTGAAAAGAAGAATATGGTTTACATCCAAACCATTTTCCAGGAAACAGTTTTAAGTGTCTGTTTAAAAGCCATGGAGGCATCCTCCACTCTCGATAAAGCTGCGCACCATGACTGAAAGGGATGCAAGGCTCCCACGCTACACAGTACATGAGGAAGCTTGACTTCAGAGTTTTGCCATTAGGAGACTTCTCTGCAAACAGGGAGACCTGGATTTCAGTCCTGTTTCTAAGTCTTCTTATACATTTTTTCAATAATAAACAGTCATTTAATGAGAACAAGAACTATACTAGGCAAGAGTGATCTCAACCTCTTCCAACTACTAAGCTTCATTTAAGTAAAGGTCCACTTGTTTTCTCTCATTCATGAACACATCATTCATCCTTATAGAGTAACTCAACTTCACCAGGTAGAGTGAGAGACTCCCTTAGCTTAGTTTGGCCTGGTATGCGGTAGTTAGACCAGAGAAGCAGAAGACACAAGCATGAATCTCTTAACCCGAGAGGGAATTTCACCTGGCTTTTCTACTGCTTGGGACAGTAATTAAAATTACTCTCTGATTATGTAATAACACAGGGATTCTTTAATCAAAACAAAATAAAACCCAACAAGGACAATGTGTAAAATGCAAAAATACCTAGTACTTAGAGACCTGGTCAACCAATTTTCAGGTACAATTAAAGTTCAGAGATTTTCAGATTGTGGTTTTGTATGAATATAAACATATAGTTGTTGTTGTCAGGTACATCTCATCCAAAATCCCTAAGTAAACAGAACAATGATTATTTGCCATTCAACATGGATTAACTGCATTTGTGCAACTATAAATTCTAATTCAGAAGTCCTTGTACAGATAAATGTACCTGCAAATACACATTCTTCTAGTTTTAACTGGTAAAAAGGATGCAAGCTTCAGTCAACAGCACGTTAGGTCTCGCGCTGCATATGTACTTAAGTTCCAAAACGTAACAACAAAACTCACAAATATGAGGTAAGTTGACAAGGAAAGACCTGGTACACTTGCTGAAACTACATCTTTTTAATATTGCAAGTCAACAGCATATCCCTTTCAACTACAACTGAATCAGGATTTCAACTGCTTTTAGATTACTGTGTGTAAGTGAAATTTCAGATTAAACCACTGTTCATGTGTCTTTCACAAAGTGCCTGACCAAAGTGGAAGTCTTGCAGTAAAAGAGATGGCAGAAGGAAAATAAGAGCAGGACTTAGCCCCACTCTCAGCAGTGCTGAGTCAATGTAACTATGGAAGTACAAGTTGTTTTCTATTCTGCTTCACCTATCTACAGTTTGTCAGCTGGGTCTGAATGCAGATGCTGCATTGTAAGGTACAATGCAAGCTGCAAAAGCCACAGCTAAGCATTACAGAGACTGAATGGATTTATATCGCTGATTAAATACAGGAAAACCAAAAGCATTTATCAAGCAATCAAGTCTACCCTAACTGCTTAAAGAAAAAACACTCTTCCACAAGGTATGTGCAAGCAGTAAGGATCGCAAGGACATGGAGAATGCATTTTCCATAATAGATTCAAAATAACTTCATTACGCTGGTCTTCAGAAATCTCTAGTGAAAAAGTTAGGATGCATTAAGAAGCATCTACTACGAGAAAGTTGCAAGTCTCTAAAAATATCAGCACTTTGCCTCCTCCCTTCCCTTTCCCCTACTCACCCTCCTCCCCAATTTCAAAATTCATCTTCCCCAGGCCTTGGTCTGGAATGGCTGTTTCTGTGAACAGACCACAGCCGACCATCTGATTAGCCATTATCACCTTTTATACTCCATTCTACATTAAGATGCAAATCCAACAGCTGTGGTCCAACGAAGTTATTTACAAGGGTTTCCCTTTCAGATGTCCAAGCCAAAGCTACAACCAGTTCTGCGACATAATTACAACCTCTCTCCACTGGCAATAACACATCTCTGTCTGCGATGCTCTGGCCAGCAGCACGTTCTCATCCACTCTCTGGTGCAAACGGTTGCCATGATTTCAAATGGTGCATCTACCCTTATTTTAGGGAGAGTGGCTGCATTTCAAGCTTCTGACATCCAAGTGACTGACGCATATCTAAACAACACAGCGGTTATAAAAACAACCTGGCAGTACACACCGGTGTTTCACCACTGAGGATTGACTCGTAATACAGCGGCTGGCAACAGGACCGTGGGAAATTGAAGAGAAATGCCAGCGTACATAAGGCCTAACGCTCACAGCGGTCATCTTCTTCCCGAGAAAGGGGCTTGTGCTCTGCACTTTCCAGAGAAGTGCCAAGTTCACAGGAATACCTATGCAGGTATCTGAAAAGGCAAAGCTCTGTCTACCTCTAGAGACGCGTGCTGCACGAAAGCGCCCAGGTGCTTCCCTTGCAAATCTGCTACTGTGCGTCCACTACAAAAAGTACACTCGGGGGCTGACCCGATACAACATTCGAGGAACGGCTTCCGCACCCCCAGTTAAAGCCGTGGCAGGGGCTGCCGCCTGCGGCCGTACGTCTGCAGGAGCACCCCAAACTTACCGCGCCGCAAACGCAAACTAGGGGGAGGGCGAGCAGCGGAAAGCGCCGGAGCCCCCGCTGCCCCCGCTCCGCCGCCCCTGCGGCTGGCGGCCGGCACCCGCCCACGGGGAGCCCAGGGCTGCGGGCGAGGCAGCGGCGGGGGCGGAGGGGCGTCCTGCCGCCCAGGGGTGCCCCCGGGGAAGGAGGGAGGGAGGGAGGCGGGTGAGGGAAGGAAGCCGCGGGGCAGGCACTTGAGCTGGCAGCGGGCAGGGCGTGGGCAGCCCCCGGGCCGGAGATCCGGGCACTGCGGGGCGGCCAAGGCGCGGGGGAGGAAGGGACGGACGGGGCGGGGAACGAGCGGCCCGCAGGCCCCGGCGGGCCGGGCCGCAGGTGGGCGTCGGGCGCGGCCGTCGGAGAAGCGGCCGCCGGGCAAGTCACCTCTTGACGCGGATGATCTGGTCGCGCATGGGTCGGATGTCCTGGAAGCTCTGCTGGTTGACCAGGCTGTAGACGAGGATGAAGCCCTGCCCGTTCTTGATGTAGAGGTCCCGCATGGAGGCGAACTGCT
>WUAM01000070.1:378931-397611 GCA_024336885.1 Actenoides hombroni | reverse complement strand
CGGCCCACCCCTCATCACGTCGCCCCTCCGCACCCCCCCCCCCCCACCAGCCCACCGCCCAACCAGCCGCCCCGGCACCCTCACCTCACACCGACGGCAGCGACAGCTACTCGGCGGATTGGCGGCGGGCGCCCGGCCCCGCCCGACCCTCGCCCGGCGCTGTCGCCCTGGAGACAGCGGCTCGTGCCCGCCCCCTGACCGCTCCGCGGGCCGCGCTCCGCGAGACGCGCTTCCCGGAGGGCCAACCGGCGGCCGCGCAGCCGTCACGCGCCGGGCGGGATGAGCCAATGGGAGCGCGGGCTGGGGGAGAGCGGGGTTGGGCGGGTGCTCGCCGGCCCCGCGGCCGGAAGCGCTCGTCAGGGGGCTGCGGCTGCGGTGCTGGGACTCGGTGCCGGGGCGGCTGCGGGGGGCAGCGGGGGTGGAGCGCTCGCCCCCGGCTCCGAGAGCGGCCTGGAGCTGGAGGGGGAACTGGTGTCGCACCAGGGGGGAGCGGAGCGGTTGGGTGAGGCGGCGGTGGCCTCTGCGCTGCCCCTGTCTCGATAGGTGGGCGGGAGCGAGGGTGGGGGGAGCGGCCTTTCCGAGCTGCCCGATGGGAAATCCCCTGCAGTCTGCCCGGTTCCGCTTCCCGGTGTGCTGGGGGAGTGGGCTCTGGCGGGGTAAGTTCTTGCTGTTTGAAACCTGGCAGTTCTTCGGAGGCTGACGGTGCCTGCGGAGGGCCTGAGGCCACCGTGTTAATCCCAACCGTGTATACAAAAGTAAATGAGACTCATAAAATCTAACGCACCGATGATGTGAGCGTTTCCTTTGAATGCATTGCGATTGTCACGCAGGCGTGTGCTTGCAAGGGATGCCGTTAGATGTTTGTTACTGATGACTGACTACCTCCCCTTCCCTTCTGATAGAGGGCCGAGAAGGATGGTGCAACAGTTTGAGAAAAAAAGCCCCATCTAAACAGTTAGAAAAATGAAGGTGACTGATGAAATGGCATTAACAGTTTCCTCTAGGAACCAGTAACACTCTGGAAAGATGCTTGCAGTTGCATGATTTCTATGAGACAGCCTCTGTAGCTCCCCCCGCCTCCAAATATCACTAGTTAGAATGATTTGATATACAGCAAAAAGACTTTGTTTCCATTAGATGCTAGAGGTTCAGCCAGAGCCATTAGCCTGGTGTTTAGATGCTCTCTGAAAGCTGTTGGAAAAGGAGCTCACTCCTGGTGTTGTGTTTGTTGTTGCTTTGTTCTTCCCTTTGCATTGTCACGTCTTCGTCTGAAGTAAGGCCCAAGGTGTCAGCCTGCTTTCCCGACAAGTCCGGTTCTGCTTCTTTATTGACTTGTTTTCATATTTCCAAACCTAATTGGGAATTTTTGAGTGGCAGATGTATTTCTGGCTTTTTGGAGCGCATTTGTCGTCCGAGTCTTTTGGTTAAATGCTTGCCACATGCAGTGCTTTAAGCTTTCTAGTGTTTTGCTTGGGCCCTCGGTTTTGCTTTGCCTCTCTGTGTTTTGGGGGTTTTGTGTTGTTTGGGTTTTTTTAACTGCAAAACTTCAAAACAGGTTTATCCAAGTAGGATGCCCATAGCTTTGGTCTGTCTAGAAGAAAGAAGGTTTTTTGCTTGCTTCTTGCAATGCCAGTATAGTCAAAAACCACCAAAGCAAAACCAAAACCACACACATCTGTGTGATGTAAATATATTCAATACCAAAGAGATAGACAATTTTTTTTTTCCAGGACTGTCATAATCCCTCTGTAAATCTTGCATAGCCTGATCACTCTAGTCAGAATTGAGTAATAATTTGGGTGAATAATCTCATTTCTGTTGGTGACTTGAGACCTTCAAGTAATAGCAGTGAGCCTAGGAGAAGGTAGAATAGCCCAAAACGCAAGAGGCTGCATGTATGGATTAATAAGTATTTGTCGTGTAAATCCAGGAATCCTCCAGCAGAGTAATGGGAAAATACCTGGGCTTATTAGTCAATGATTAAAGGAAGCTGCCAGTTTAAGGCAGCTGTGGAAAAAACAAACACTGCTGTGTTGTGCACACAGTCAAGTTTCTGGGTGACTAGTGAGACATTACTGTGTCTGGTTCTGATAAACCATAACCAGGAAAGAGGAACACGTGCAGAAATACACCTGGGAGGGTTACTGGGAAAGAACAAAGCTTATCTACAAGAGTGCACTAGGAAAATTTGTCTGGTTAACCTAGGAAAAGCAAGTGTGGAGGAGGGCTATGAGTAACCAGTAAAGAAGAGGAGAGTCAAGCTCAAGTGACTAGACATTGAAGCTACTGAACAGTATTGGTAGAAGGGCACAGATTTAAACTGATTACAATCAAGACAGAATAAGAGCTATCTTAGAGGACTTAGGGTTTTTCCCTTCGAGTGAAAGATGAACATGTCTAACAGGCTTTAATTGTTTTGCGCTTCAGAACAGTGTGCAAAGTAGAGTTAAGTGATGTGTGCTGATGTGAGGAGATTTGGGCCTCCCGTTTTACTCATCCCAAGACTGGAACAATCTCCTGATGTTTGGTACTTCTCAGAAAGAAGCTGTTGACTGCTGGTTTGTGATGAGGATGATGATTAGAGGGAGAAGGCAACAGTTCAGAAAGAGGTAGCAGGAATGCTCCCCCAGGAAAGATTTACACCAGGTGTTCCATCTCATAGATTACTGAGTTTGGTAGGCAGCAAAGCCTTTTTTCACTTAAAGATAGTGGGCTGATGTGTGCAGGGACTAAAGAACCATGTACAAAACTGAAATATAGAGGGTTAGTATATATAGCACCGAGGACGGAAAAGGCAGGATGGTCAACTGGAGGAGGAGGTGCTGAGCACCTTGAATGGATGACTGTTGCCTAAGTTCTCAGTCATTTCACTTACCATTGCCCTGTTTTTCTGTCCTGCAGCCTTGGTTGATTTTGATTCATATGGGGAGAAAACAATGTTGAAAATGCAGCTAATAAGTGCTGGAGGCTCAGCCCCAAACACAAATACAGTATCAGTTATGTGGAGTAATTTATAATGAGTGCTTTTAGGCGCTTTACTTAGACTTTTGCTACACTTTACCAAAGACTGGGGAGCGGGGAAAGAAGTAAATCTGGGGGGAAGAGAAACTTCCTGCCACACAAAATTGAACTGGGGGGGGCTTGCCAGGCAAATGTCTGAGCCCACAGCCTGCTTTCCCGGTGTGACATCCTCGGCAGCTTCTCACAGGAGGCTCAGGAGTCATTTCGTCCCTCTGTGCTCTGCAGCTGGGTTTTTTGCCAGCTTCCTAGGATTTATAAACTTCAGTTTTATTGCTCACTTCTCAAGTCTGTTTATGTCTTATATTGAACTACCCTCTTTTAAACTCCAGCAGCCTGCAGCTAGCCACATTTTTATCATAGGCTGAAGTTTCTCAAGATGGAGTTTTTATCTTATGCAGAAACCAACATAACTGTTTCGTAATTTTTTTGCTGGCTATTGTAGCCTCTGACTACATGTTAGGATATGTGTATGAAAGAGGAGCAAGGCCTCTAACATCTGCTTTCATTCCAAAGCCAGGGTTTGTTAATTCTTCAGCAGTAACAGTGGCAAGATGTAAACTGGAGCAGTATGAAAAATGGGGAAATCTGTAGACCACTCCCTCTGAGAGCCGATGATGGTCTCCTGACACCAAAGCATAAAAGGACGTGTGAAATAGACCCTGTGTACTCTATGAACTGTTCTAGTGTTTATTTGTTTTCCGTGGTCAAGAGCTCTTTTAAGTGCATGTTAGTAGAGCAACAGTGATTTCCTGTCCTTGCTTACTATGTATTTTTATGCTCAGGCTGCCAATGTAGATCTGTCACCGCATGGATTGCTCTTAACTGTGTGTCATCACAGTATTTCAGGAAATGTAGCCACGGTTAAGGATTGAGATTATGCTTAGTCTTTAATATTTCTTGGTAAATGAATTATCTTATTAGAACCGTCCATAAAGTTGTTATCAAATTCAGGATGCAGCTCACTGGCGTGAAAGGTGGTTGACTTTTCTTACCCTATCCTTAGCATTTTCAGGTGATCCCACCTAATTTCCCTTTCATCCCAGCAGTAATATTGTCCCTTTTTTTTAACCAACTGCAAAATCATAGGTATTTGACATTTTTGTTCATGAGAAATGCACCTTTCTAGAGGAGAGCAGGAACCAAGTGAATGCACTTGGAAAGGAGGTTGGATGTCCTTCTGTCCTGTCTGGAAGCAGCAGGTTGGCAGCTCTGATCACCCAAGAGCTCACTGGTGACAGCAAGCCCCGTCTCCAGCTGGGTGGAGGGTGTGGAATGGGATTTAATTTACTGCACTGGAAAAGCATGTTACAGAAGCTAGGTTGCATTAACTTCACTGCTTGAAGTCCAGTTTGGGTTTGCCATTTTGTTCATAAGGAAATCTAAGTGCTTCTTTCTAAAGATAGAGGTGTGCTTTTGTTTTGTTGTGGTGAAGCCTAGTGTGAGCTCCCAGTGAGATGACTTCTGAGTCAGTGTTAAGCCTTTCTGAAGTCAGTGGTACTCTGTGAATAGATGAGATTGCAGCTCTCCATAGACCTCATTGTAAGATCACAGTCAGAATCTGCAGTGATGGATTGCAGTCATCACTGCCTGCATTGCTTGGGGTTAACAGTTCTCTAAACATGGGGAGTTGCCCATGTACCATCCTAGGCTTAGCACCATAAACTGGTAAACTGGGGTGCACAGGGGCTGGAGCTCAGCTGTTACACATGTGACAGTTATCAGCATTGCCACGCTGTAGTTTTGGTATCTGATTTTCAGAAGACAATTCACAAAGCTGAGGGTAAGCTCTAGGAAATTCTTGGCAAAATTGAGGCTTTAGCACTTGGATTCCCAGGAGTCAAGCATGCTGAGTGGGGAGATCTTAAACCAGCTGATCAGAAATGTTGTGTGGGCAGCTCTTTTCTCTTTGGTTTGAATTGCTTATAGCCTTTATTTAGGCATATTTAAAGTAATGGAGATGAAATCTGAAATGGTATCTTGCATTTTCTGTGACTCCATAGGGACTTAAGCAGACCCTGCCTGCTAGCTGTGTTAGCTCCTCAGCTCTGCCCAGACTCACACTGCCTTTCTTCCTCTTACACTGTGCTGGGCCATTTCAGCTGACTGAATTTGTGGAAAGTGTATCGAGACTAGAAATGCAAATTGTTTTATAATTGCTAGCTGCCAGGGACTCAGCCATGAAAGAGGAACAGAGTTAACACTGTCCTCAGCTTGAAAGAGTTCAAACCCCCACCTATTGCTTCCCAAGAGACTGTTTTGTGTTGTGAAGGGAAACAAACTAGATTACATTCCAGCAGAACAAGATTCAATTAATGTGTTTTACCTTACAAATAGAGAAGACAGCAAGCGTGAACACAATTACTGTGGCTCCACCAGTAGATACTCATTAAATTGCTGTACCTGCCACTTTCAATTGTATGCTCCAGTCATTGGAGTTTGGGGCTTTTTGTGTGTTCTACAGTTTGAAGGAGATGGCAGACAGCAGGAGTAGGCAGACCAAAGTCTTCTTTCAATCATAATTTAATTTTCTAACCAGAAAGGAGCATTAAGGCTTTGGTCCCATGGATTTATTTCAGGGGATGGCCAGTTTGGTAGCTCTGCAAATCGGGACAGCTTTCAGTTGTTATCATCTCATCAAGTTCTTTCCTGACATTGCAGACTGACCATTGAAAGGAAGGGGATCACTTGTTGGGGGGTAGAGCTGATGGTTTTTTAACTACTTTATGCACTCAGCCATCCCTGTCATGTAATAAGGTTGCTGTGTTTAATTGAAGGTGATGGTTAAATTTAAAAAAAATAATTGCCCCTGGCCCCTCTTTTTATTAAGAATGAAAATTTGATCAAGCCATTCCCCAAAGCACCAAGAAATCTAAGTGAAAATATTACAATTTAGCTTGTGACCTGATTTTTATTGTTTTTAATGGAGTTATGGTGGACTTATGCTGATACATAAAGGCACTTCCCAACAAAGTTTTCTTTGCTTCCCATAAAAGCAAGCAGAAAACCTTGGTGCTGTTATTAATTTTAATGAAAAGCTTCCGTGGCATATCTAAATTTTACAGGAAATACTCATCTGCCAATAAAGTTAAGTTAAATAGCTGTCATTCAGATGTAGTTTCAAAACAGGGGAAGTCAGTTTCAGGATATAAAAAACCCACAGTAAAATAAACTAAAAACAGCTAATTTATTATTCCATTTGACTCTTTCTTTCTCCTTATAGTGTTCCAGAATAAATCAGTTCAATCACAAGACTTAACAGAAAGTGAAGATAATGATAGTCTGTTTTTATTAAGGTACAAAAGTCTTGCAATATCTGTCACAAGTCACATAGATTTTTTTTTTTTCCCTGAGTCAGACTTGAAAGGAAATAAGTTTAACTCTTCCTTTTTAATAACCAGAGTGTAAGCATCAGAGACTTGTATTTCACAAGCTACAAGCTTTTGTAGGCATCGATAAAAAATTAATATTACAGTTACAATAATATTTTCTTTTTATATGGTCATTTTGAACAAAATATTCAGAACTGAATCAAACTGTAAGATGCTTTAATTGCTGTGAGTTACACTGTAAATTAAAATCAGATCTCCAATACAGTTTTCACGTATTTATTTCTTATATATGCATTTTCATAAAGGGAACAGCATTTAATCTTCATCTTGTGTAATCAAACCATAACTTAGATTTGCACAGCTCAGTACGTGTCCTAAAACTGAGTAGGTCCTTTTGGTGCATGTCCAAATAGACACATTTGTTCTGGATGTTTGGTTTTACACCATCTGTTCTAGGCAGTGAAGCTGCTTCCTCTGCAGAGTATCCAGATCAAACAGCAAAAGACCCCTGAAGAGTCTCTGAAGAGAGGCAGGTTTTAAGGCCAGACAACAGAGATGTAGGTTTTAAGGAGGCTGGCCACTGCCTGGGGGACATGAGATCCCCCCCAAAAGGGATTTGTCAGCAAAGACTGATCCTGTCTCCATAAACAAATAGCTGGACAAATGTGCCCAGCTCAAGCATGGGCCCACATTCCCTCCCTCAGTGAATGCACAGATGTAGCTAGGAGGTGATTTGGGGATATGGGTGTGAGGAGACAGGTCTCGCCTGTAGAGTAACTTGGCTCTTTTGACCTGAAGATCTTTTGGAGTTCCCACTTCTAGGAGCTTGTTGAGCCCAACCTCTAATTAGCAGAACAGGAAGTTTGAACTAAATGCTTCAGAATCATGAGTTTTATATATGATCTTTATTGACGTAGGAGTTGCTTACTGCTGGCCTTCAAAGATAAACATTAAAGGCCTGAAAATCACAAGGCTTTGCATCCCAACACTGACTGATGGATTTGCCTTTTCGTCTTTAGATATTGTTGCTTCCTTATACATTCAACCTTTAGGGCTTTTTTAGCAGAAGCCAGGAGTCTTATGTTCTTGATTCCAGTAGCTAGTGTTCTAAGACCCAAAATCAGTGATAAAATCAGAAGTTTTGGCAACAGTGACTATGGATGGAGTACAGATAGCTCAGTAATCATTCTGAGTCTTGAGAAAAGATTCATGCAAGGAAAAACCGAACAGGAACAGAGTTTGTGAGGTGTATGAAGCTCTCTCATTTAGGTATTCAGTGCTGTACGTGAACACAACCCTGTGACTGTCACTTTCAAGCAAACCTGCAGAGCTGTGTTACAGTGGGAGGCATATCCTACAGGCACGAGATACGCATACACTACTTGAAAGAAGAACCATGGCTCATTTGCTTGAGAAAAATAATACAAAGAATTAGCTCCAGCCTCTCTTTGCATTTCCTCTTGGGACTCCAGCGCGGGCTGATAGAATTGGAAGGTAGAATCTCGCAATATAATTCGGGAGCAGCTCAGAACACACCAAACAAATCCATAAAATGAGATTTTCCCAGAATTACTCGGGAGCTTTCCTATGGATCTGGCCCAAATGCACAGAGCTGAAATTCATCAGGACAGGTTTTGTGAGGCAGATTCCAACCAGATTTCATCCTGGGTTTGGGATGAACATAGTGGGCATATTAGATGACTGATAAATCTGCCAGAACTGCTCCGTGACAATGTTCTCAAGGAAGACAGTGTTCTCAAGGCAGTCAGTGTCTGTTAGTTTCTCTCCTCTCTGGTTCTGTCATCTTCCAAGTCAATGTCTTTCTCACACTTGGATCTTTTTTTGTTACTCAGCAATGGGGGGAAAAATTCATAACATTTTGTATTTATTTAAGGAAAGAGTTTGATGCAGCAAGGGGGTTATCTCTTGGTTGGTTTGAATCTCCCTTTCTATTGTTTTACCCTGTTACACCTTGTCCAGTTCACTCAGGTCATGAAGCTGTGTAGACTTTTAGGAACCTTAATAAAATCAGATGTTCCCCTTGGTCTTCTTAAGGACAAATATACCATGGACAATACTGTCTAGACCTCTGATCAAATTGCTTCTTCACTGGAGTTTTTCTGACTAGACCATCCTTTTCCTGAAGCAGAGCATCCCAGACTGGACACAGTACCTCAGCTGAGGCCTTCCCACAGCTGAGTAGGTAGGGCTCACCTTGACAGGGTAAGCTTCATTGAGTCATAGAATGGTTTGGGTTGGATTGGACCTTGAAGATCATCTAGTTCCAATGCTCTTGCCATGGCGGGGACACCTTCCACTAGACCAGGCTGCTCAAGGACCCATCCAGCCTGGATTTGAAAACACAGTTGTACCTACCAGTATAACCTGGAACATCTCTTTAAAACAAAAACATGGTAGAGTTTATTCATGAATAACTGCTTGTCATCTGTAATTAACCTCTCCCACTTTGCTCCTTTGTGAAGAACTTTTGCTCAGCTAGTTGCATCTCATCCTGATTTTGTGAAGCTGGTTATTCTTATCTAAGTACAGTGCCTTGCATGTTTCTTCACTGAATTACATTGTGGTTTTCACACTATTTTTCCCCAGTTGGGAAACTTTCCAATTTTTAATTGTAATTCTGTCCTCCAATGTACTTATGGGTCCTTCTCAGCTTTGTATCATCTCGGATCTAATAAGCATCATCTGTTCCAACAGATGTAGTGCACCAATAAATGACTGGTTGCTGGATCACTCCCTAATCCAATAAGTGTTTGTCATCTTTACTGGTATTACATAAGAAACTAGGTTTTCGCAAGCTGTGTGGATCAGATACAGCTTAGAGCTATCTGCTCTGGGACCACAAAAGCGATGGCAATGCAGAGTACAGAGACCTGAGCCAGCTAGCGTCGATAGCACATAAATACTCACTAAACTTGAAATAGTAATTAGTAGCATAAATTGCAGTGCTCCAACTAATACTCTAGGTAGTGTTGGTTTGGTTTGGTTTTTGATCCTAGAAGCCCAAATGTGAAAAATCTTTCTTCCTCTTTAGGTATGGCTGCATCATTGATCATGCCTCTACTGAAAAAAAACCCACCAAAATAATCATTTAGGTAAAAATTGCAATGGCTCAGCTTTTTCACAGAGTGGGACATAATTCACCTCAACAGTCACATCCCATCCAGGCAGCTGTTAGTAAAATCTAATTGTTTAAGAAGAATGCCTAATTAATACTCCTTGTGCAATACCTGTGCAACCAAGCCCATCTACAGTGGGTGGGTAGCTGGAAACAGAAAGACAAAAGTGCGCAAGCTAGATTGTTAGGGATGTCAGCGCCTGAGGAATGGGATTCTTAGGATTATTTTATTTCCCCCCTGAGATAAAAGAGGCAGTGATGAACCCAGACCTTGGGAGGTGAGGACTGGCAAAAGGTGCCAGTGTGAGCTTTATCCAGAGGAAAAAGGCAACAGCCTGCGAGTTGCCAGGGATGCTGCTGGCAGTGGTGGTGAAGCACAGAGCGGTTCCTCCTCACGGCAGCGCAGCAGGTTTGCTGTGCCAGCAGGCGTAGCTGCAGGCTGCTATCATCATAAACCTCCAGCTATTTCCATTTCATCAAAGCAAATGCAAAATTCACCCCTAAACAGGTACAAAATGCTCCAAAAGAGTCTCGGGCTTTTCCTAATACAGGAAAGATGCCATGAGCCAAGCCATGTGTGTCTTGCCCACACAGGAAAGGCGTGTGGAGGGACGCCTGGAAAGGCTGAGGAGCTTTTGCTGGGAGGTTTGGTTGGAGCTGGGTGAGCAGCTGAATATGCGAGCCTGTGTTGCTGCCATTAAGTTAGTGGGATGGTTGCGGAGTTGAGGGCCCAAGGCTCACAAACCCAGCCAGGTCTCTCTTCAGAAGGGGCAGGAGCTTCAGTACCACCTTGGCTGCCAGTGACAGTAGCAAAGCAGATGCCATCCATAGCCAAGGGAAGTTCAGTCCAGAAACGGGTGCATTGCAGGCAAGCCTCATCCCACCTCAGCTGCCTCCAAGGGCTGTAGATGCCCCCCGGGAGCTAATGAACCTCCCAGGTCCCCAGCCTTATTAATTTTACTGATTTTAAAATAGCCCCAGGCTCCTTAATGGGCTGCAGCTGAGAAGACTCCCTCATAACCTGTCTGCCTGAATGGGCCCTGTGAAACCCATCCACTCCTCTGGATCCTCCACGAGGGTGTTCTCCAAGCACGGCAGAAATAGACACCTCTGTGTTTCTGTCTCTGCATGTGCTCCAATTCCCCCCTGGTTTGTAACAAGGAAACATGGCAGAAGTGGATGGCTCCAGGGAAGCCAGTGGTGGCATCCATCAGAGATCTGGCAGAAGAAATCTCAACAAGGAGGAGCCAGCAGGTCTTACTGCAGAGGCCACAGGTTTTCCTTCTTCGTACTTACTAGCTTCTCAGACAGACCCTGCTACTACTGACCCCAAAGGTTAGGGGCCTTTGGGTTTTATTTTGAACAGTGAGACAATTTTGCATGTGCAGGAACAGGATAGCTGGTGAGGCCATTAGGATTTTGCCACAGGAATCGGAGAATCACAGTCATCTAGTGCAGTGAGCAGGGACATCTGCAACTAGACCAGGTTGCTCAGAGCCCTGTCTAATCTGACCTTGAAGGTTTCCAGGGATGGGGCATCCACCGCCTCACTGGGCAACCTGTGCCAGTGTTTCACCACCCTCATTGGAAAAAATGTCTTCCTTATAGCTAGTCTGAATCTACCCTCTTTTAGTTTAAAAGCATCACCCTTTGTCCTGTTGCAACAGATCCTGCTAAAAAGATTGTCCCCATCTTTCTTTTAGGCTTCCTTTATGTATTGAAAGATTGCAATAAGGTCTCCCCATAGCTTTCTCTTCTTCAGGCTGAAGCAGCCTAACTCTCAGCTTTTCCTCATAGGCGAGGTGCTCCAGCTGCCTGATCATTTTTGTGGCCCTCCTCTGGACCTGCTCCAACAGGTCCATGTCTTTCCTGTGCTGAGGACTCCAGAGCTGGACACAGTAATTTAGGTGAGGTCTCATCAGAGCAGAGCAGAGGGGCAGAATCACCTCTCTTGACCTGTTGGCCAAAGCTCTCTTGATGCAGCCCAGGATGCAGCTGGCCTTCTAGGCTGTGGATGCACATTGCTGGCTCATGTCCAGCTTTAAACCAGCTAGTACCCTCCAGTCCTGTGCAGGGCTCCTCTAAATCCCTTCATCCCCCAGCCTGTATTGATACTGGGGATTGCCCCAACCCAGGTGCAGGACTTTGCACTTGGCCTCGCTGAATGTGCCTTGCTGCTCAGGATGAAGACACATCCCCTAGGTTGTGCCTCTGCATCCTCTCCTCTTGGCCCTCCTGTTGTCTCCATCTCTGCCGAGAGGCTGTAGGATACTCCTATAGTGAATCTAGCAATCTGGCTTGTGGACAAAGCTGCTTGCTTTTACTCAGGCACCCGAGGAGATCTTCTATGGCTTGTTCACAGCCAACCTGGGTATCTCTGTGCTGACTGCCACAGTCAGACACTTTGGGATCCTGAAAAGAGTTGTTATGCTTAAAAAGATGATTGCTTCCATTTCCAGCAGCTAGTTCACTTTGCACTGCAGAGCAGCTACCCACAGCTCCTGCAGACCATGAGCACACAGGCAGTCTCTAAAAATCCACACCCTAGCATATCCTAACACCCTCCTCAAGTAACCCAGCCCGAACTTACTCCTTTCAGCTGCACACCCAGCTCCAGTCGCTAGTTTCTAATCCTGGCGAAGCCCCATTACAAACTCGGGTTCCATGGGCATCAGCACCATTAATGGGAGCTCCTGGCACCATGATGCTGCAGCACACATTTCGAGACAAAAATTCACAGTGGGACATGTTGCCATTGCTGAGCAGGCAAAAGCCGAGTTCTGCAAATACCACATCTTATCAGGGCTGTTTTCTTTATCAGTTTTATTGCAAATTGCATCAAGTGGATGGACTTCTGGAGAATGAAACCACATCCAGATATGTCTTAGAAAGAAGCTAATGAAGCTGTTTCTCTCTGCAGTATTTGTGAGGTAATAATAGTAATAATAAGGGGAAGTAAAATAGAGAATTCTCCTTGTGATATCTTTTTTTTTTTTAAAAGTAAGGATTTAATTGAATATATAATGATGATTGATTTTAGCCACTTTGATGGACTAACATTTCAATCTATCGGAGTCATTTTCTGAGAAAAGCAGAAAGCTGCATCAAGAGGAAGCAACCCTCACTTTGTATAGAGAGGTGCTGCTGAGTAGCGCTGCCGGAGCCCTTTATTTCAATAGGAATAATTATATTGCACAGGAAACTTGGATTGAAAAGCAGTTCCTCTGATAATTACTCCCGAAGAGGACTGTGTCTGCTGCATTCACCAAAGCCTGAAGGCTGGTCTTGAATCGCAAAGGATCATCAGTATTATGGCTAAAATTAAAGCAAAGGGAATGAAACAAACACGAAAGGATATGAAACTCCCAAATGGCTGGTCTAGAAAAAAGTCCTTTCTACCAAGAAGTGGTGAAGTGTGTTTTAGAGTGAATATCTGATGTAGATGGAGGCAAATAGAATATTCATGCTACACTTGTTTTTCACTTGAATCCATACAGCTTCTCACCATACAGTGTCCCCTCACTGCCTTCTTCTTTCCACCATACCCGTGAGCTCTCATCAAAACCTTTCCCATGGCCAGCATTCACTGTGAAATACTGGAAAATTTCTCTGGCCAAATAATTGTAAGCAGAGAGCTGCTTCTGCTGCTGAAGTGGGGGTTGTTTCCAGTAAGCCTGGATCGCAGCCTGCCCTCTCCATTTTCTCCCTGGCCGTAAAACATAGGATGGAGCTGGCAGGGCACTGCCTGCATGAATGTTGGATCCTCTCCGGGAAGGTTTAGACCATTCTACCTTCCACAGGAAGCAAATCTGTAATTAAGTGACACATTAAATGCTCAGACTGTTGTGGTTTCCCGCTTTAGTTATGAAAATGAAGACCACAGGTCAGTCCTGCTGGAGGTGACTCTCACAAAGACTTTCATAAGCTTGCAAGGACCTTCTTTCTCTGCGTGATCAAGAGCAGTGTGGCTATTAATTTGGATCCAAGGGTGTCCTAAGGAAAGCCAGGAGAATCAAGTGGGTGAAGATAAAAGCCTCTGCACACAGATTCAAACAGGATTGGCTATTACTTCTCAGAAGCAGCAAGAGGACACGTTCCCCCTAAAGTTTCTCTAAGCAGTAAAGGATTCATACCAATGTGCATGTGTAGCAGTGGGGAAAGGTGCTGGGTTACTGCACAACAGGTCACTTACAAATCACCTTGCCTTTCAGGCATCATGCTCAGTCTGTGCTGGCATGAGAAATCAATTCACTAATATGCCTAAATGGCCGGTTCAAGAGCTGTGATGGTGCAAGGATCGAAACGTGCTCCTCAACCACATGACGGTAAAAAAGCCTACATCATTTCTAGAATGAAAGGAAGAAAAGAGGAACAAGATGCTTTAAAAAACCAACCACCCTCAGACAAAAATAAAGGTGCAGAAGCTGTCAGGCAGCACGGGGTTCCTGTGGTGAACGTATACTCAGAAGAGAAGCTCAGGTGAAAGCTAGAGCAAGAAGGATCTAGCTCTGTGGGGGCAGGAATGGGGCTGCGCAGCACCTCACTGTATGCCCCAGTGTGGCAGAAGAGAGGTCACCCTAGGCATCTCTGCAGGCAGCTGGGCTGGGAAAGCTTCGGAAGAGACAATTCCGCCTAGAAGTTGAATGTTGTTGCCCTGTGGCAAAGCCTTGGTTGCTCCTTCTCCTTTTACTTATACAGGAAGCCTGGGGCTTAATGCAAAAGGCCTAAACTTCATGTGTTAAAAACATACTTGTGTTCTGTTCTGCCTGCACACAAAAAAAAGGATGCTTAGAAGAAGCCTACTGCCAGTGTTGAGGCAATCATATAAATACTATGCTACACCTGACAAATAGAGTGGTTGCAAGTAAGAAAGTGCAGAGTTGGCAGGTAATTTAATATAATTTTGTTTCATTTGCCCTATCAGCTCTCTGTATGCTGTTATAAATTATTTTTTGATGGTGCTTCATAAAGCAGAATATTTGAAATACCGTGCTGCAGAGTAAGTTCTGTGAAGAATAAGAGAAGACAAACAAGCACATCTGAAATGGGTATTTAAAGATGACTGAAGCAAACTTGAAATGTAAGTAGCCTGGCCCTTAAAAGTTTCAAAGGATGCATGATCAATCTAACAAATAAGTTGGGGAGAAAAAATACTGTCCAAAAAACCCCTATATATACCTCCAGCTCCAAATAAACTTGAACTGTAAGAAGTTCAGCCTCTCCTATCATCCAGTTAAAAGGAAATAAAAGTCCACAGGCCATGGGAGGAGTTGCCAGTGTGCTTCTACTGACACCCATCAGCATTTACCACGGACTCTGAGATGACAGCTGAGGAATGGGCAAGTGCCATCAGCCCAGGGACTTCTCCAGAGACTGGCCTTGGAAAGTTCACACTCATGGAGGAGGGAACTGATTCTCTATTAAAAGAGTTCAACCTCATTTATTTCCTCTGGGCTGGGTGTAAGGTAATCAGTTTTTTCAAGAGAAAGGCAAAATGCTTTCTATCCCTTCCTGTAATTAGAAAGTCTACTGAAACTGCTCAAGGATGACAACTTTTTTCCATGAGAGGCCTCATTTACTTGTACTTGTATCTTTCCTTTTGAGCATATTGGGCTTGAGGAAGGACACAAAACAGGACTCTTGCTGTTCACTATTTATCTTAGAACTGGAAATGAATGTGTAGGCTCTACCTAATACCTGTCCAAGGACACCTTGTTATCAAGCCTTACAGACAGAGAAATTAAAGCAACGTGACTACGTTGGATAGAGAGGTGCACAATCATTTCACATGAAACACTTCAACAGAACTATTTATTTGCATACAGGGACAGTCGATCCCATTGCAATTGCATGCAGACTAAGTAATACTGATACTATCACACCTTCATTGACATAATAATAATTGAATAAAGTCCATGTGAAGATTAAGCCTTAAGAAATATTACATACCAAAAGGTTAACTTGTTTCTTCATTCCTCCCTAAAACATGAGAGATAAGAACATCTTGAATTCACCAAATCTGTAAAATTCATATTGTCAATTTTTAAGCCTTTCTCAGGAATTTTAAGAGCTTCTCTTTAACTTTCCTCCGTGAACACATGGCCATGTTAGGTGACATGAAAAACATTTCAAGGCATCATGATAGGAGAGAAAAAGCTTAAATATGCAAGCTGAATGAACCAGGGTTTTAACTACCAGCCTGTTTAAGCCAATCTCATGATTTTGTGATTTCTTGTGCATGATGGTTTTAAAATTCAACACAATCTTTGTTACACTTGACAGACTCTTGTGAAAACGGGTGGGATTCACTGACTGAACTCATCTGAGGTGGTATCTGAGACACCTGGGTGGGGCTGACACACTTAAGGTACTCATCCAGACGTGCTCCTCCATAGCAGAAGCTTTAGGCCGAGTACCCTTCAGTGTCTGAAATGATACTTGACAGCTATGGAGAGAAAGCTGGATCCCACCCTAATAGCTTTCCAAGTGTGAAAAACTTGCTTGCTTGCAGTCCTGAGCTGTGCTGTCATCTACCAACTTCAGCATCTCTGAATGTGCTCTGCATTCAGTGTGGTGACTACAACCATAAAACAAACAAAAGCATTTTCACCCTCTATTTCCATGAAAAGGAGAAGCAGTCATGGCAATTGTAAACACTCAGGTTACCTTTAGTGTAGGCACACCTGCATGACCATCCCTGGGGGCTGTTCCTACAAGGTGAACCTCACACCATTATGGTCACCCTCGTCACTACCACATCCTGGCACCTATTTGGTCTGGTGACCCTCTGAGGAACCACCCACCACGCAGGCTACACCCTGACTGTTTTTGTGACAATTAGACTAAGGAGGACACACACCAGACTTTGTTTTTCTTCAAAGTAGTATCCAAACCCAGCCCTTTGAAGATGTGAGGAGCAGGGTGTTTTTCCTGTACTGATTTTCCTAAATCATAAGCCCAGTGTATTTTCCTCACTCTGTAAGAAGCTTTGGTGGAAATAATGCAACTGCAACACAACATTGCATAAGCAGCTCACACCAATATTTTCCTTTAACATTTCTTAATGTTTTGTTGCTGCTTTTTTTTCCTCTGCTACAGCAGAAGGTATGTTCATGTACTGGAAAATGTAATTAATTTTCTACAGTTTCCATGGTTTCTATAATTACAGAATGAGAAAACTAAGAATTTAAAAGACATTTCTGTAATTTATTAATTCACAGATAATCTAACAGGATATTCTATACCTATCACTATTTGCTCATATACATTACACATCACAATAGTAATGGCTTTAATGCAACAGCTGAGATGGTATTGCCCTCACACATACACTCTCCAGCAAGAAAAATCATCTTGACCTGTACAGAAATCCTCCAGAACTGTCAATTATATGACATTAAAAAGGCAAGTGACTTGTCAAAAGGCTTGGCTAGGGAAATGATTGCCAGGCATAAAGAGCATGGTATGTATATGAGCAGATGCCAAGGAAGGTTTTCAGCAATTCCAGGCAAGGCACTTTTTTTTGGGTCCCATGAATTCATGCAATAAATGCCACTAGCAGAAGACTCAATGCCCGCACCATCAAGCCTTATCCACAAGTCCTTTTGCCATCCTCACCTGCAATGCAGAAATGTTCCTAGTCTCTCTTCTGGAGAGAAACAACCCTTCCTGAAACAAAACTCAGTTGCTCTTTCAGTAACTTGCTAACAGACACTCCCAAAATGCAGTGCAGACAAGGTTGAACCAGTTTTCCCTCCCTTTCCTGTATATACACATGCAAAGCTAACCCAGCAGGCTCTGACCCCTCAAATGTCACATCTAGTTTTGTTTCACTCTTACTAAATTCCAGTGGGCTGCAAAACCCCCCAGCCCTCAGATTACTTAAGACTTTTGAACTGAAAACCAAGCAAAACATACTGAAAATAGTAATTATGCCTTATGGTCATGGCTACACTGTGTGGGGCCAGAGGAGATACACAGCCAAACACTGTGAGAGTGGACCTGACTGGTCTGCTCTACAGATGGCAGATGTTGAGCAATGTGATGCTGCTGCAGCACTTGGCCTGGGGTGAGGGACTGGGAGCAGCCTTTGGCATCAACACTGTGGCCATCATGTGAGGATGTGCGTGGCAGGGGCAATACCAAAGGTTTCTAAAGCCTCTTCTCTAGAAATACCTTGCTTCATTTTGGAAACACCTGAAGGGGGTGTGCTCTGCACAGAGGTGTACAAAGAATGCTGGCTTGATGTGGCTCCCAAAAGCTCATGGCTCCCACAAGCACTCCTCCACTGCCAAAAAAGTGCCAAAGGTGAAAAAGAACAAAGCAACTTTCAGACAAGAAAAATCAACACTTCCTGACTCTTCTTGGCATCTGACAACTGTCCAGGGTGGGGTTTAGCACATAAGAAAGTATTAACAGACAGGGTTTCTGCTCCTCAATCATTAGGAGTTGAATCGGAACCATTTGCTGCTTCTGCTCTACAATGCCCTTGCAGCCCTCTAATGTCTCATTCCTTCTCAGTCCCTACAAGTCATCCCCGTATCTCCTCTCCATCCCACATGCTCATTCTCAGCAGGCTTCTGGCTCAATACATTTGCGATACATCCAAATCGACTGGTTGGCCTGGTGGTTTTCCACATCACTTGTGACCTTGGACTCCTTTCAAACCAGCCCCGTGCTGATGAAATGTATACAACTTTATGACACAAACTCTTCTTGATTTGTCAGGAATTGTATTTCCTTTCTTTAAAATATTTTAAAGAGAACAGATCAGATAATACGATAATACGGTGTGAAGAAACCAGATGTTTTATTCCCTCTTCTTGTCACTAGCTTGCCATGTGATCTCTGCCCTTGGGCGTGCAACTCCTCGGCGATGTTGCTCTCCTTAGAGAGATAGATAACTAGTAGATAACGGGGACTGTTTGTTGGTGTAATACTCTCTGAGATGTAGGCAAAAAAAAGAAGATGCAGAGGATGTGCCAGCGAAAAAAATCCCCCAGTGGTTAGACATTGTGAGCCACACTGCCGAGATAACCACTGCCTCACAAGAGGAAATCTCTTTTGTATGTGCTTCCACATGTAGCATCTGCGTGGGTCCTACACCTGGGGTTTGCACTTAAGGATTTGTTACTTGAACGTGCAATTAAGGAAAAAAACCAAACCACACCAAACCAAACCATAATATAAAATAA
>WUAM01000070.1:365839-378223 GCA_024336885.1 Actenoides hombroni | reverse complement strand
ATATAAACAAAGTTTTGGCAAATAATATTTATACAGAAAAATAGTTTTAGATCTTCCCAAATTTTGAAATAGTCTATAAAATTACTTTATAAATAAATAAAATGCAGAATCTGTTGTACACGTATTTGCACATCTCTGTAATTGCCTCCTTACTGTTAGCATAGGTTTGTACTTGTACAGTTTTAAGGAATATTACAAAGTCATAAAGTCGGAAAGTGGATCTCTTATTAAAAATACATTTTCTCTTTTTGTCTGTCAGTTTGTCTGGATGAAAGACCTGATGTATCTGAAGCTTCATCATCCATGGGCAAAAAATAGTAGTATTGGATTAATTGTAAAAAACATAGAATAACAGTTATTTTGAAACATAAAAAGTTCACACAAAACAATGTCTTGAAGAGTTATCTACATAAAATATTTAAACAACATGGATAATTTACCATTTAGTATTGTACAATAAGCTACCCAAATGCCTAAATTAACTATTATAAAAAAATAAAAACAACTTTGACAGATATAGGCAAGTTGCAGTGTCAACTACCTAGTTATAATGACTGAGAAAGTCTACAAATATTAGTGTTTTAATAGTATATAATGGTGATACCTTAACTGCTAAAGTAACAAGTTAAGATACATTATTTTTTCCACAAATTAAAACTAACGCAACGTTACAAGCACTATGTTAATTTTACAATCGAATTGTGATTAATTTTTTTCTTTTGGATGATCAAATCTCCAGCTTTATATATAAATAGATAGTAATTAGACATTGGACAAACAAGATTTAGCCCGGAAAATAATTTCCTAGACAAATAATTATATGGTTAGTGCCTTCAGTCGTTCAGAACAGGCAGTGCTGCCAAAGTTTAAAATAGTTTACAATCAATCTGAAGAGGTTAAGTTAAAATACTGCAATCACTAATAATGTCCACATAGAAAACTTATGCTGCAAACAATTATACATAATATCCATTTATAACAGCTGTCTTGTTTTTTTAAACAATAATTTAAAAACTATGTCATTTATGTGATACATGTGCAACATATAAAATGTGAAATATGAAATATTTGGTACAATAGTGCTTGAAACAAGTCTCAAATCAAACAAATGCAATTTTAATTATACATATATAATTACCTTGTAAATCAACAAAGTATTTAAAAAAGTAAACAACATTAAAATCTGCTTCATCCATATATATGTATGTATGTATATATAACATGTATATAATTGTATTAAAGATATCTTCATACTTTTGTGACATAAAATATGTTTTTAAAGAAAAACAATTAAAAGAACTATTTTCTTTCTCCACTCTAATCTGGTTACAATCTTATAATCCAATTTAAAAAAAATGCAAATACAGTAATGATTTATTAAACTGAATCTCATTCTACATTCTTAGTGTTCAGTTAATAATCTAGATTAAAGTCACCTATGAAGTTTCAGTGACTCAACAGAATTTTAATTAAATTAGAGTATCATACAAATCTCTTCATCTACAGCCTTCTTTTTTGCCTTTCATTAGTTTGTTTGTTTGTTTGTTTGATTTTACACTTCTAGAAGTTACTTCTTAACAGCTTGTATCTTTTTGGTAACTTGACTATGAGTTTGAAAGTTTATTCGCTTCCGGTGAGATTTGACTGTTGGCATCAGGCTCACTTCCATCAAGTCTGATGTGACAAAATTTAGGCACTTCTGCAAAGTCTCTTTTAAAAACATTATAAATATACTTGTAAAATAATATTCTCAAGACTTTGTTCTTGTGGGGATTGAAAGGGGTATGAAGTTCATACTTGTGCAAATTTTTTAAATTTTCTTTTGCTATTCTGCTATGATTCAAATGCAACTTCTCCATACAAGTCAAACACCAACCATGTGCATCTAAAGAATTTGTGCTTTACTTTGGGCTTCTGGCTAAAAATATTCAGATTGGCAGGGTGATGTGCAGGACACTGGGCTGCGTTTCACTTCCTCTGTCTTGGAATCAACTCACTAGGGGAGCAAAACCAAGATTTTATTTTATTTTTTTTAAACTAAGAAGAAAATCCGCAATCATAGCTTGGGTGAAAATTAAACCTGCAACTGGGATAAGTTTTTAGCCAATACAACTTAGTTATTGCTGAGCTCAAAAGATTCATAAGCACTGAATCTCGTGAGACTAACTTAACTGGACCATTCCCATTAGGTATAGTTATGGAGAAAAGACAATATTTGCAAGAATTAAACTATGTTTAGAAAATCTTGAAAACTAAATGTTACCCTTTATGTCTTCAAACATCACAGCTGGTATCAGGTAGTTAACTATTTTAGGTTGGAGTATAGTAAGCATACCATATTTAATATTCATATATGACATAGCAGCACTAGCTTTTTCGAGTTTGTGATTTGTCCGTAAGAACAAATTCTTGACTTAGCATGCAGTTTGTGGCAACTCTAGAGAGGAGGAGACGGGGTAGTATGTACAGTAGCCGTGCTTGGCCGTCCGCAGGGAGGCTTCGTGACACTCCGTTCCGCTCCTGCCGCCTATTTCAGGATTATCTGTTAAGAGAAAAGAAAGCGTGATCGCGCTTTTAGGTGAGGCGGGGAGACGTGCCTGGTGTCCAGTAGGCCGGTGCCCAGACAGCTGGCACTGGCCTAAGCTTAGGGGCAGGTTGTACGGGGCAGCATCCTGTACAGGACAGCATCCCGTATCCTCATGCTGCCTGGCAGCCATTTTGGCTTCACAAACCTGGTCGTCTTCCTCCTGCGTACACGTCCTCACACGCGTGAGAACACGCAGAGTGGGTATTTTACGTGTCAAAATACCATAGAGGGTGCCGAAGCCACAAAGGAAGGGCCTGGCCGTAGATGGAGCATGCACCCTCTGCACCCCAGCTGTCGGCAGACAGGGAAGCAGCCCCGCACCTCCCAAGGAAGCTCAAAAGTGCATCGGTGCCTAGCGCGAACCTCCAGCTGCCACTCCGCTCCACGAAGTCAGGAACGACCAGGGGAAGTGGTGGAGGCAGGGCCCCTTGCCACTAGCAAGCAACAAAATGTACTGGGCTGGGTTTTTTTTCAGGAAGCTGAAGTATCTTTTCAGTGCACTTTTAGCAGCTGCTTATTTCCTAAAAAAATTATTTGCGGTTCAGTGAACTTGAGAGGTTTTTTTAACGCTTCCTTAAGTCAGGGGATCTAGGGGGATGATCATAACGGTACCTCTGTGCACCTAGCTGCTCACTAACCTTGCTGCTTTACTTCCACAATGTCTGAAACTGAGGGTGAAGCAGATGCAGACTCTTTGTGCTTCCAATACTGTGAAGGTTAAATCCACAACGTGCCCAGCAACTGACTCAACCTGCTCACAGTGTTGGAAAACAGTCCAGATTTCCATCACCTGCCTGAAACGACTGCTGGTGAAAGTGATGTCAAAAGCCAGGGATGTGATGTTTTATTACGTCATGGCTAATCTATACTTAAGCACAATTGAAAGAATTAAGAGTGTATCACCTGCTCTTCCTGTTGAATTTGGCACTCGACATAATTTTAAGCTGCATTTGTAGGTGGTATGCAAGACAGTCATGACAGTACTTTGACCTACTTGTCTATTAGTAGAACGTTGCTTAATGCAATATTTATTTTAAAAGGAAAAAAAAAAAAAAAATGGTGTTTTGAAAATAACTTGGGCAACATACTACCTCTGACATACAGACTGCCAACAAGAAACATGCTCGCCTCTGCATGGAAGGTGCTTGTCCTAGTCCCCTGCCCAGTCACAGCTGAACGCACCTCACAACTGTGACTGCCTGGCTCTCTCTACAGAGCTTCCAGCTCCCTGACCCTGCTTAACTTGCTGGTGTGCCAAAAAGTCGTCTTTGATTACCATCAGCACTGAAAATCTGGTGACACGCGAGGCCCCATTGCAATGACACTGTACAAACACCTGCTGCTCCAAAGGGCTTAACATCTAAATACATCATGCATACAACAAGGACATATATTTTTAATGAACTTCCACCTATTGTGAGTTTGTTAGCTTATCGCCTATCTTCTGTTTCCTATTGAAATAACAAAGAAATACCTTTGTTGAAATAATAAAGCCCTGCCTGCGATAACCCTGGTCCATCTACAGCACGGTGATTTGACAGTACGTACAAAGAACGTAGCTGTGCTGAAAATAAGAAGTGACCAAGATTATCAGCACTGATATTTTTAGCATGTTACAACCCGACATGTCAATGTAATTAATAAAGCAGCTTTAGCTATATTGGGCTAGCCATAATCACGCAAGTGTACTTAAGGGAACCTAAGGTCTGATTTAACGGGACACAAATCTACTGAGTGTAAAAAAAAGAGAACTTCAGAAACTGCAGCTGCCTACATCATCTGCCAACTTTTGAGGGGATAAACTTACATTTTTCTCTATCTCTAGTCTCCCTGTGCAGGGAGACAGATCACTGCCCCTTATGTCTAGATGTCCTAAAAGGTCAAACAGCCCCACAAGACCGATGCTTCCAATTCTCCCCAGATGTGTGACAGAGAAGTCAGAGGGCCTATTGTCGGGCTGTTTCTTGGGAAAATGGTAGGACTATCCCATGCACTTTGATTAATCCAAGTGCAACTCACCCTGCTGTTTGCCAGGCAGGATGGAAGGGTCCTGGGCAGCGTGAAAGACCAGGGCCCCCTTCTCTGCCCTGCCGCAGCAAGTGGCAGAGCCCAGGTAAGGAATTCTATCGCCCCGTTCCTATTCCTGCCATTTCTCCCCTCCTCTTGAAACTCAGGAAACAGCGAAGACAATGTAAACAGTTTCCTTTTGTGTGTGAGCATGTCCTGTTTACATGGCTGCGGGTGCAGGAGGAGCAGCTGGAGCTCTCCCCACCACGCTTCTCCTGCTGCCAGTGGCTCTGGAGCCAGCTTGCTCCCACCACATTGTCCTTGCTCCCACCACATTGTCCTCGCCATGCAGCCGCTGGTGCAGGGGACGTAACTAGGGCATGTTGCACCCTGGCTATTTCTAGTATACGTAGGAGTTCTCCCAGGGAAAAAAAGCTCAAGTATCTCCTTCAGAACAAGCTTCTCCAATGTGGAGATGCAGAACTGAGGAGCTAAATTTTTTTTAAACCTTAGCCACAAAGTGTAAAACATATCCCGTAGTTTTTAATTATATGTTCACACCCTGTTTCTCAAAAGATACCACAACTCTGCCATAGCTACATACACATGTAACAGCTTCTGCAACTGTTTTGTTTTTTTTTCCACTGTGTCTGACAGAGAAACATAAAACGCTAAACTACTTTACATGGAAAACACACTGTGAACCTCTTCTGTTTAATCTCCAAATGAAGTAATAAACTGTGATGGAAGATGGAGGCTATCTACGTCTGCATCGCTGCTAATTGCTCCATCGCTTGCATGCTGAAAAAGGAGAAGCTGTACAGAACATGATGATGAAGGAACATCCCTGCGAACACTTACTACAGAGTCTGCACTCACTCGTAACTTGTAAATAGGTTCAACAACCTTAAAGTTCACTCCTGTTTGAAGAATGACATCTCATATGTACATATATATGACTTGTCTTATTTGCAGGGATACTATTCTATCGTTATACTTCACAGCAACTTAATATAACATGTTGACACTTTTGCCATAGTGTATATAAGCATAAATCCCTGAAAAATAAGACTATACAATGAATGTGCATTGTCCCATGTACAAAGGTCTAAGGGTCACGCATGGGAAAGCATTTTCTCATGCTCTGCATGGGTAAGATCCACAGGGGTGGATACAAACGTGCCAGAAAACGTACCTGCTACTGCTCTTTACTGTAGTAAGAGATCTAATAATAACACTCACTCTAGCACAAGCAGAATGGCCTGGCACTTACAGTCTGGAGTAGCAACGCACAGAAGATTTCATAACAGCAAAGGGCATTTTTTGGAGGTAATCATAAACACAAGGTACCCTCTCCATTACCATCTTGCTTGATACCTGTTTGAAGTGCCACAAAACTGGCTAGCCTTTAGACTGAAATCACTGGAATTGTGCCAGTGTAGTTACTAGGTCTCTCTGAAACCAGTACCACATAAAGTGAACCTAAAGTTCTGCAAACTACTTTCTAATCGCCAAGAAGCATTTGTTCTTCCCAATTTTCCAGCTCTCTAGAGGTGAAATTTTCAGCTCCCAAATGCCAAGGCTTTCTCTCCTTTCTATTAGAATAGCATGGCTCTTTTAGACCTCAACTTCAGGATGTCTGAATGACCACAGTGGCCATTAAGCTCCTTGTGCAGCACAGACCATTCCAAAATCCAGCCAGGTTTGCTCCTAAGGGTGATAGAGTTCTGCAGTGTCATCCATGGGAATGACAACCAAGAGAGATGTTACTGCCAATGGTTTTAGTTTCTCACTGACCTATCAAACCATGGTATGCAGCAGACAAATTGATGTCAACTTGGGATTTCCTCAGACACAGCAAAGGCAACTGTGATCAGTTATTGTCTCAAGACTTAACAAGTCAAATTGAGAATCTCTTTTAAATTAAGGTTAAATGAAACGCATCTTTTCTGACACCCTGGTTACTATAGAGCTCACAGACAGAGCTCACAGAATTAAACCAAATTACCCAGAATCACCACCAGGTACTAGGAATTTCAAGAACACCATTTAGCTTGGGATTTTCTGGTTTGTTTCAGCTCATGAAACTTCTTTATTCTCTCAGTGTTAAACTCTGTTTCCAGTTCCAGATTTATTATACAAGGATGAATACAGGAAATTTACCATTCTGCATGAGTTCAGTGTACATGAACTCTTGTTCAACTAAAGGCCTGTCACAGTGGATCAGCTGGAAAACATGACTTTGCATCTACCTCTGACATGTTTCTCCTTCAGAAGTTTTGAAATCATTTTCCAAATCACACTTTGCTCTGTAAGTGTTAATACATTTTAAGGGGGCATTAAGATCGTATTTGACCTCCACATTGCAAAGCACTTACCCCTCCAAAAAGGAACTTATATGTAGTAAACATTTTAGACCACTCAGCCTTTCATTTTAAAAGCAGTGTAGTAATAGGAGTTTCTTGTAGACAAGATTCGTCTCAAATGAGTTCAGACACATACGCCTCAGCTGGTCACCCTATTTTACATTTTTCTAGCCTACCTCAGGCAACTTATTTTAGCATGAGACAGATTAGCAACTCATGATGCTTTTCTCCCCTCCACCAAAAGAGTCTGCGGCCAACAGTTCACACTGAGGTGTTTTGAGACTTTGAGACACCTGCATCAGGGCAGATGAATCCTTCCACGGTGACATTTTCTATTTTCATGTTTTTTCACACAAGTAGCAGACTAGTCAGATATATCCAGGGTATACATTAAAAACGACAGATATTTTCAGACAGCTGGCTCATATCAGGCTGTCTCATAACTTCTCCTGCTTTCTAAAAATAAAACTAACACCAAGTATTTCTTTCCTTTGACATGAAACCCAAGACTATTTATATGTCCCCATGCCTTTGGGAAATGCCTCCATCTCTTTATTTTTCATTTTCTCTTAAAATGCTCTTTTGTGACGTGCACCTTGTTCTCTTTCTTCAAAATAAATCAGTCTTTTATTTATTTTATTTTATTTTAAATCAAAAGTGGAAAAGGATGAGTAAACATTCAGACATTTAACAGAAGTAATCACTAGCATACCAGTTATGTGTGGTCTTACTTAATTTTTACATAGCCTCACAGGTGGACTTCTTCACCTATTTCTCCATGGCCTCAGCAGCAGCACCTCCACAGAGCACCAATCCAAGCTTCCCAATCCCCCACCCCAAGACTCCCCCCCAACACTCCCTCAAGGGATGGGATTTGGCTCTGTCCTCAGCTGGCTAACAGCTGAGCTGGCTCCAACACCCACCTGCATTAAAAGCAGCCTGCCTGCTCCCAGCGCTCAAGCTGGAAAGGTGCTCAGGTCCTCACGCCTCAACTATCCCACCTTAGATGTTGTCCTGCCCCCTTTCCTGGGCCTAGCACTAGCTTTAATCATATAATTACACATGGGTTTGTGCTGAAAAGGACCTTAAAGATCACCTAGCTCCAACCCCCCTGTCATGGGTAGAAGCATCTCCCACTAGACCAGGTTGCTCAAAGCCCTATCCAACATGGCCTTGAACACTTCCAGTGATGAAGCATCCAGCTTCTCTGGGCAACTTGTTCCAGTGTCTCACCACCCTCGCAGTAAAGAGTTTCTTCCTTACATCTAATCTAAATCTAAAATCCTCTTTCAGTTTGAAATTGTTACCCCTTGTCTGACCACTACATTCCCTGATAGAGTCCCTCCCTATCTTTCCTGTCCCTTTAAATACTGGAAGGCTGCTATAATGTTTGCCTGGAGCCTTTCTCTTCTCCATGCTGAACAACGCCAACTCCCTCAGCCTGTCCTCATAGGGGAGGGTGCTCCAAGTCCCCTGAGCTTCTTTGTGGCTCTCCTCTAGAGTCACTCAAGAAGGTTCATGTCATTCTTACACTGAGAGCCCCAGAGCTGAATACAGTACTCCAGGTGGGGTCCCACAAGAGTGGAATAGAGGGACAGAATCTCCTTCCTTGACCTGCTGGTCACACTTCTCTTGATGCAGCCCAGGAGGTGACCGGCTTTCTAGGCTATGTGCACACATTGCCAGCTCATATTCAGTTTTTCATCCACCAGTACCCCCAAGTCCTTCTCCACAGGGTTGCTCTCAATACGTTCATCGCCCAGCCTCTATCTGTGCTTGGGGTTGCCTCAACCCAGGTACAGGATCTTGCACTTGGCCTTGTTGAACATGATGAGACTGACATGAATCCACCTCTCAAGCCTGTCAAGGTCACTCTGGCTGGCATCCCTTCCTTCCAGTGTGTTGACCACACCACACAGACTGGTGGTGTCAACAAACTTGCTGAGGGTGCACTCAATTCCACTGTCCATGTTGCCAACAAAGATATTAAACAGCACTGGGTCCGATCCTGACCCCTGAGCAAGACCACGGAATCCCCTGATGGAAGTCTCTTCCTGACCTACCGTCTGCACTGCATCACAGGACTTGTCACGGACACATGAATCTCCCTTCCATGTCTCTACTCAACACATTTCCCCAGCTAACCTCAGATCTGCCTCATTTATTTGTCCTTTTCCATTTTTAAAATTCATGGTCACCAGTTTATACCCATGTAAAACTAGTGTCAAATTAGCATCTTTCTACAAGGTCTTCAGCAAACACTGAAAAGAAATAATAAATAAACCTAACCCCAAACAAAACCCAAAGGAACTGCTAATGGGGTTGAAGGAACCTGCTGAAAGCAATTTGTTACTCCTGCTATCACTGCTGAACACTTCATCACTCTTCATAAACACAATGAGCTCCACCTTGCATCACTGGTTTCTTTCATTTGCTACTGCTCTTCTCCTGGTGGCCAGAAACCTCATTCTCACTTCCAGCATATTATGATTTAATGTGTACGTGCTTCATTTTCCTCGCTAACTGTGGACCTCTCTTTAATTCAGGAAGGATTTTTATCTTATTGCTTCTCCATTAATCTAATGCATGCCCAATACATTTGTCTACTTTGCTCATCAAGAAGGTGGCCTCTGATTTATATACAAAGGGTGAGATGTTGTCTTGGTTTGCATCAGAACAGAACTAACTCCGTTCAGTGATTTCACTTGTCAGCTACATCTCTTCTAAGTAACTGCACTGTCTGAAGGTAACAGTGTATTTTCACAGACAGTGTCTGCTTCCAGCAGTGATAACGCTCCATGTTTAGAGTTACTACCAAGGCTGGGCGTGCAGAAAGGCTCTTGCTTGCACTTGCTCCTGTGCTGACCAAGGTCACTGCTAAATCTTGTGTGATGTGTTGGGGCTGCAGAAAGAAAAAGGCTGCACCTGTGGGTCGGAGCGGACAGGACAGGTGACCCTAAACTGACCAGGGAGGAATTCCAGCCCATATATGTCAGATCACTGTAAAAGTGAGGGATCACAAGGGTCAATCTCTCTTCTTCAATGGCCAGCATCTGAGGAGGATCCAGTTCCTGAATCCAGCTCCCATCTGCCACTGAGTCCAGTCTGGGACTTCCCCAGTGCCTGCTCCACAGCATCAGTGGTGATGGTGATGTAATTGCAATCAGGGGGGTTGGGTTCGATATTAGTTTTGTATAAATGTGTATGTATTTTGGTTTTTAATTATTTTTTTTACTCTTAATTAAAACTGGTTTAGTTTTCTATTCTATAAGTCTCTCTCCCTTATTCCCTTTCTCTTCTCCTTTGGGAAAGGAGAGGTGTTAATAGAGAGCGTCCGTCATTTGCCTAGTGTTCGGCCCAGCCTTAACCTTTGACAGATGTCTAGGCCACAGATGTTCTCCTTGGTTGCCTGCCCATACAGTCACTAACATAGCAGGCATCAGGTGTTTCCTGAGGGATGGATGTCATCCATCCCCTGACATGGTAATTCTAGTGCCTACTCCATCCTCTTTTCTTCCCTAAATCTGAGCGTGCCCAGTTCTGCCTGTCCCATATGTTGATAATATACCTCTGGAAATGTCTGAGGGTCAGATGTCCATGCTGAAAGTGGACATATCTGCTAGCACATCTCATTCCATCAGGCACAAGCTGTTGGCCATCAGGGTGTCATAAAGCTGACACAGACCTTGTCTGAATCCAGCTCTTCATGATGATCTAAAGGAAAGATCTAGGCAACTATGGGATTCCAAAGGGCTCAAGGGTTCAACAGCATGATTCTTCTAATTTAATATTCACAAGAACCTGAAAGAGAGTCCAAAGCCACTTGTGCTGCCAACTCCTCAGAATGTTTATGAGCTGTGATAGGTATTTACTCAAGTAATAATGTATAATAGTGTTTAACTTAATAGGTATTTACTCACTCTGAAGAAACAGGACCAGTTGTTTTAAAAATGAAAGCAATCTGACTTTAGTTATTCTTCTTTAAAGCAATAAATAATGCAGTACTAAAAATTGATCATAACACACTCTAATATGCTGCAGCAAAATCTATTTTTAACTAATCACACAGGCAGCAGACTACATAGAAATGAGAAAACCAGTGCTATAATATTTTAGGAGCACCCATACAGACTTTTTAAGCAATTGCTAGAAGAAATCCCATGGGACAGGGTACTAGAAGGTAAAGGGGATCAAGATACTTGGTTAACATTGAAGGACCACTTCTTCCAAGCTCAAGATCAAAGCATCCCAACAGGTAGGAAATCAAGAAAGGGAGCCAGGAGACCCACATGGTTAAACAGGGAACTGCTGGGCAAATTCAAGTGGAAGAAGAGAGTCTACAGATCATGGAAGGAGGGGCTGAACACTTGGGAGGAATAGAAGACTGTTGTCAGAGGATGCAGAGAAGCAACCAGGAAAGCTAAGGCCTCCTTGGAGTTAAACCTTGCAAGAGAGGTCAAGGACAACAGAAAGGGCTTCTTCAAATACATTTCAGTTAAAACTAACACTAGAGGCAATGTAGGCCCACTGATGAATGAGGTGGGTGCCCTGGTGACAGAGGATACGAAGAAGGCGGAGTTACTGAATGCTTTCTTTGTCTCTGTCTACACTGCTGGAGCCTGTGCTCAGGAGCCCCAGATCCCTGAGGCACCAGAGGAAGTCAGGATAAAGGAGGAGTTTGCCTCGGTTGATGACGACTGGGTTAGGGACCAGTTAAGCAATCTGGACACCCATAAATCCATGGGTACTGATGGGATGCACCTGCTGGTGCTGAGAGAGCTGATGGAGGTCATTGCTAGGCTACTCTCCATTATCTTTGGTAAGTCATGGGGAACAGGAGAGGTGCTTGAGGACTGGAGGAAAGCAAATGTCACTCCAGGCTTCAAAAAGGGTAAGAAGGAGGACAGGGGTAACCATAGACCAGTCAACCTCACCTCCATCCCTGGAAAGGTGATGGAACAACTCATCGTCGGCACTGTCTCTAAGCATATCAAAGATAAGAGAGTCACTAGGAGCAGTCAACATGGTCTTACTAAAGGGAAGTCATGTTTGACCAACCTGATAGCCTTTTACGAGGACATAACCAGTTGGATAGATGATGGTAGAGCAGTGGATGTGCTTTATCTTGATTTCAGTAAAGCATTTGACGCCGTCCCACACAGCATCCTCGCGTCTAAACTGAGAAAGTGTGGATGATCAGGTAGTGAGGTAGATTGTGAACTGGTTGAAGGAAAGAAGGCAAAGAGTTGTGGTCAATGGGACAGAGTTTTTAGTTGGAGGCCTGTGTCTAGTGGAGTCCCTCAGGGGTCAGTACTGGGACCAGCACTATTCAATATATTCATCTACAACCTGGATGAGGGAACAGAGTGCACTGTCAGCAAGTTTGCTGGTGACACAAAACTGGGAGGAGTGGCTGACACACCA
>WUAM01000070.1:331666-356474 GCA_024336885.1 Actenoides hombroni | reverse complement strand
GTTTAAAAAATAAAAATAAAATAAAATTAAAAATCTCAGCACTCATTTAGAGTTCGGGATCTTGTGAAAGAAAGCTTTAAAAGGAGCAAACCTGATTTGCTGTGGCTGTTGCGGCGAAGGGAACACTTGTTGCAGGAGTTGTTGCTGCAGAGACAGTGGCGGCCGTAGCGTTGTGCATCATGGGTACTTTCAGGAGGGGAACCATGGAAGCAATGAACAGGAGGGTGCAGCATTATGGTAAGAGAAGTGGTATTTTTTGGCATGGTGAATATCAAGAGCGGCAAGCCATCGTCATGGGTTAAACCGGCAGATGGCATGCAATCACAGTGCAAAGCGAGAAAGCGTGGCAGAGAAATAAAAAAAAACAAGGGAAAATAGCTTATTACAAGTACAATTAAAGGAAGGTTGTCAACACAATCGGCGATTCCCAGAAAAAAAAAAAGAGCAAGGACCGTTGAAAACACGGGTGTTCTCTCTACGAAGAGGATTACTTGTGCAAACGAAAATAGCCCCTTCGTTACCTGAGAATTAGTTACATGGGCAATTTGGTTTTCCTCAGTATCGATATAAAGCACTCCAAAGTAAAACTCTACTAAAAAAAGAACACAGTGGTTTTCACTGGGAAGGAAACTGGTAAATGTTTATCTTCATTTTTAAACACAATTAAAAATGAGTTATTTTCCACTATCTTTATTTTGAAGTAAGCCAGATACTCGCTGTCCTCCTTTATAATCCAATTTCTGCAATTTTTTTTTTTCTACTAGCACTGCACAACTGCTAGACTTTATCAGAGTTAAACTGCCGTCTGCTTTGCGGCAAAAATCAGGAGAAAGATAATAACTTTTCTGACTTAAATACTACTTCGTTTGATCTAAAAAAGCAAGGTCGATTTTGTGAAAATCGCTGCTTTTTTCTCATTTTAAGAATGAATTTTAATCAACATCTTCATGAGAGAATTATTAACTTGATGTTTTAAAGGCTTGACATTTTAACTGCTTATCTCAGTAATTCCACAAAAAAAATAAAATAAAAAATCAAATCACTGGGATAGGTCTACAGAATAGAAGAAAGATTAATCTTCTTAGAGGCTGCTGCATTGGACTTCCATTTTGCATGTCCAAAATGTTAATTCCAAGCTGCAAATATATTTAAAGGAGGAGCAAAAATTCAGATCACGAGTTTCAACAGAACCTCTGTGGATCAAAGTAAGCATTTCTGGGAAACGCAGATAAAACTTTCTAACACACAGCAAAAAGGAGAAATAGGCACACCACTATGAAACTTTAAAACACTGATGAAATTTGCTGGCTTTTCCCAGTATTTTATGATTTTATAGTACTAGACAATATAAAATATAAAGAGAAATAAAACTCTGAAAACTGAAAAGCAGACTGGAATTCATGGTATTGTGCTTTTGCAGTGTAGTTGTTATAGCAGGTGATATCACATCTAAACTGCAGCTTTCATCTACAAATCTAAACACTCTGCAAACTCAACCAGAAGGACAAACCAACCGTCAATGCTAGTCACTGTCTAAATCTTGCCTACAGTTTTTGAAACAAGTGAATATACATCATATACAGTATAAAAAAGAGATCAATAAAGAAATTTGGAACCTACCAATACTGGTAGCGGGTGTCATGCACAAAACTGACCCTGCGTGTCATGCAATGATAGGTGAAAAAAGTGGATAAAGGGAAGAAACAGGTTAGCCGTTTAGAGTTAACATTCAAAGTGAGATTCAAGCATAACCACAGAGAAGTAAGTTAGTTAAATGAAACCGTAAGGTCATTCATAGTTTTGCTTTAACACCAAAAAATAGATGATCATGTTCTTATTAAAAAGTCCTGAGTATACTGGGTGCCTTTTGGCACGTTTCTGTCAATATGCGAGGTACTATGTATGTCGGGTTTTTTTACTCAGTACTTTTTTTCCTTTCACTTGGTACTTTTGCAGCAACAAGGCTTTGTTTATAGAAACGTTTTGGGGTAAATATCACATTCTTTGGGAATTTTACAACTCCCTGCATAATTCAGACAGCTCAATGTTGCGCAGATCAACGTTCACCAACTTTTTGATGTGCAGCAGAGAAAGAAGTTAAAATGGAATCAGCCACTGCTGTTCTGCAGGGGCTTTGCCAAATTTGTGTTTGGTCTTAGTGTACTCATGCTTAACACAACACTGGAAGCAGAGCGGTGCTTCTGACCAAAGGAAACACTACTGTGACAATCCCCCGAGCTACACACCTCCGAGCGTGCGTAACGTTGCAGCAAAAGGCTCCCAGAACACCTCAAAGATGCTCTGGAAGGACTGCTCACCTGCCACGCAGTTTGGTTTTGGTGCCTAGTCCACCTTTAATCTTTCCGGGGAGACCAAATAAATAAAAAACATAACAGCCCATTTTCAGTGCAGTGCACATAGCAATCTGGTGAAGGTGAGAAGGTAAGGAGACCAGTCCCAAGTACATGCATATTTGATAGCAAGTCAAATGTGCTTCCTGAATTCCTGCTTAATTACTACTGCAGCCCCTTATTGGACCGTCCCGGTAGCAGCGTAACTATGAATGACCTTACCCAAGAACAGTCCCCGGAGAATACACAAAGTTCCTCCTCTAGAGGCTATAGAAACACTAACAAACAGCAATGGGAAGAGAGAAAAGGTCTGTTGTTTTTAAGATCATTCACCAAACAATAAGGAGAAGGTGACAAAGCAATCAAACTGATGTAAAACAAACAGAGTGCAGAACTTTGGAGGTAAGCCATGCTAAGTCAAGCCCCACACCTTTTATTAGGGGAGCAAGTGGTTAAGAAAGCAGAGAAGTTATATAAAACAATTAAGTTTTATATATATTCCAGCAGCAAAACTTGTCTTAAAATTTAACTTAACACACACACACAAGGAACACATTTGAAAATTATACCAGTTCAGAAAATATTACACAATCATTTAAAATCCAAGAGATAAATGTCACGTGTTGCTCCTTAGACCTGGGTGGCATGACAGTCCTTACACCCACCAAATGCAACCTTCCCAGGAACCGTGGGAATATCTGACGTAGCATCTTTAACGAAAAGCTCATGACACCCACTCGTATAGAGGGGGTTGCCCTTTCCTGTGCTCCTCCCATACCCCACTCCCCTCTGTAACATCCTTTCTAGGTGCTGACGGTGTTTGCAAAGAGTAGGAGGCCCAGCACTTTGAGAAAGGTTTTCCACTCTGGCCTTGGGGTCCATCTGCTGTGTTATCCCTCTGTTTCTTCTTTTTCCATGCACTTGTTTTGGGGCTTGCCAACAGCCTGGCCTTTAAGATTTGGTTCCAAAGTCCACCCTTTTTACCATCAGAAATTTGTAAGATAAAACTATAATTACAACCATTAGCTGGAAAGAGGGATGGACAATAAAAAGCACAAAGAATGAGCTACTTGAGGAAGCATGAGCACTCCAAAAGTCTGGAAAATATCCAAATGCTATTTCACTGAAAAAAGGTTCAAACTACTGTATTTTCCATAGTTAATTTAAAATCCTTGGCAATTGCAAATAGCACTAAGCCCTGAAAGGGAGTTCTTAATAGAAGGAATAATGCATATTATAATATTATAATCATACTGTAAATTCTCAGGGTTAAAAAGTAAAATAAATTTGTGGAACTTTCTGTATGTTTTTAAGCACAGGGCAGTCTTCCATTCATGTCCAAATAGGCAGTCTCACAATTTATTTATTTTTTTCAAACACTCCCATAGTTGTCAGTGTGTTTTCTACCACAGATATTCTGGTGCACCAATGTGCTAAAAATACAGCAAGCTATAACTTACTATTATAAACACAGGGGCAGGCTCCAAGGTTCTTACTCAGGCCTTATAGCAAAATTCCATGAAGTCAAAGCCATCTGTGTTTGTTTTTATCTTTAAACACATACGGGAATGCTGATAGATTGGGAAATCATCGTGTGTTGCTTTTCATTCCTTGTTTAACCATCATTATCTCTATAAACTCTTCGACGACGTGTCAAGCGCATTTGCAAACACGTAATTTTTAAATGATTCTGGAAATTCACACTCGATCACATTCTGATACTAAGGCATGTAATTTTTTTAATGACAAATGAAATCACAGACTTCATTAGGCAGGATATTTACCTTTGGGAAGTTTGGAGTGGGGGTGACTGACATAATTTAGAGGGTTATGCTGCTATTGTTTACACGAGCGTTTAGCACATTCTTTCTCTCGTCGTGTTAAAGAGAAGCCCTGCCACCAGCCACGGTGCAGTTCAAGCCATCTCTGAATGGTCTGATTGTTACAGAGTTCCGAGCACTGAAATGCCAATTACATTCACTCATCTTCAGATCATCCCTATGAAGCATTATAAACTCAGCGATTAGCCCCAGCGCTAGGAAAAGTTCTGGTGGCGTTCCAACGTGAAACCCATGAGAAAGCATCTGATGCCTCAAAACCCTTTAGTGGAGCTGCAGGGAGCCACGTGTTTTGCCAGTGCTTCCATGAAGGTATTAGCTGGAAGGTTATGGCTGGTGCTCCCATTCTCACTCTGCTCATGTATGGCTGGGGTCAGCCCCACGGCTGCAAAACGGCGCCCGAGGGAGCAGGAGGATGGGGCCTCGGCCACGGCACGCTGCTTATGATGGAGAGTGGAGCTTTCCCCAGCATTTCTGTCAGAGGACCTTTGCCCTCTCACCTCCTAGGAGAGCGCTGGCAGATAAAAGTCAAAATATGGCCAATTTAAGGTAGGGAAAAAGGGACAAACTGTGGACAATGATGAACGAGGCTACGAACGTGAAAAGCAGCCTAGTGTATTGTTGAAATGGATTCTGCTCCAATTCTCACCCTTTGCCAGAAGGAATTAAAATAACGTGTCAATATGTGTGTGCAGGGTTCAGCTCAAGCAGGGCAGGGAGCACCATAAAACCTTCTGTGAAGAGGCACTGCCTGACACAGAGGCTACCTACGGGAGACAAAAGTGGTTGAGTGCGGGTACAACATACCTGTCGGGATAAACGCTGCATGTTGCTGCAACTGAGCATTGGCAAGAGCCTGTTGATAGTGCAAGACACTGGGATTGAAAACGGCACTGGCACCATTGCTTTTTTCAAGTGCTTGTCTCTTTGGTAAAGGGTGAAGAACACCAGGAGGAAAGGCCTGTAAATGAGAAAGTTAGTTAAAGTGGCATCATTTTTAAGACGCGGTCTGTAACATAGACATAAATACAAAAACTTATTATATTTTAAAGCGGCTAAAGATGCCTCGCCATGCATATTAACTCAAAGCACAGCAATGTAAAATGAGTGAAATTTTGTTATTGATAGCAAAAGCATGGTACTATTAACCTAAAACTGTAGCAGCACAACTACTGAAAAGAAAGGCCTTTAACGCAACGAAAATGGCATTGCCTTTAAATAGGTTTTCAAATATTACAGGGAGAAAAAACCACTTGTGTTTCATTGCCAAGTATTTTCTTTCTTAAATTTAAATATCGTTTCCTATTATTATACAGATTAATGGATTACGTTAAGCGTTTTCAATTACAGAAGCAGTTTTATCTCAATTCGACTTTTCATGAGAGGATATTTAAAAAAATGAAACCATGTTAGGAACCAAACTAAATTGTCTGCGTTTATTACGTATGAGAATGAGATGGATAAATAGAGTTTCCGGTAAATTAACAAGTATGTGAAATCATTTCCGGTTGATGTTCAAAAGTAAAGCGATACAAATTTCATTAGTTGCTTCTCTGAAAAACAACAACAACAAAAAAAAAGCTACATGCAAAGCAAAAGGTGAAAGGTCAAAGTACCAGGTCTACAGTTGCTTCGAGAGGTCGCTTCATTGCTTTGGCAGTCGACTGAGTCTTTTAATAACAGGCAGCGAGCACATGATGGCAGTGGGCCAATGGGATTCAAGCGAATTAACATACAGGTAAACAGCAAGCAGAGGTGCATCATGGGAACGGCATTGCATTTGTGGATAGGTGAGAAGGAAAAAAATATTCTGAATGCAATATACAACATACAAAACACTAGGCATGCACAACAACAAAAATGTCTTCTAAAGAAATGAATATTACATTTCGAATTAGTACCGAAGCAAAAATGCATCTACTATACCTTAGTTAAAAGCATATAAGAGAGTAAAATATAGATGTTTGAAATTCAGGAAAGTTGAGTAAAACAGCAGCTTGCAGACACTATTAAGCATCATATAAACACTTCACAGAGATGCAGAAAGATTTAAGGATACGCCTATAAGAATTCCTGATAAGTTAGTTAAGTCACATTTTAAAGCAGAAAAATCAATTTGGAAGGCTACATTTTCAAATACAAAGCACTAGTGAAAGTTGTAATGCGTTACAAATGCTATGAATATCAGTGCTTGGAAGGTGAGGGTCTTTTAATTAAGAGAAGTACGTTATTCAATAGGTTCGGGGTTCATAAAGAGAAAGGTTTTCCTTTTCCAATGCAAAGCCATATAAATAATATGTCTACTTGCACTAACTTATCATTAATTCTTTTTTTTTTTCCCCTACAGCTGGGTCATTTTTGCAGATTTCTTTTTTTTTTTTTTTCTTGTAACTTACCACATTACATTGAGGGAAAAAAAAGCCTTTCAGAATTTAAAACATATTTTCTAAATGTTGCTATAACCTTCAGTACTAGCTTCAGGAGCAGGGAGTAAAAACACCGCTCTCAGTTCATAAGTGAACATTAACATATGAGTTATGATACTAGGCCAGCGTAGTTAATCTTTTAAAAAGAAAGTATTTAGGCATAGTCCATAGGCATATACATTTATGTATGCTTCCATAACAAGATCAAACTTATGGTTGATATGATGGCATTCTGCAAGGAATCTTCTCATCTAAAATAACACTTTCAAATTTTATAATGTAAATAATTCCTACAAATCTTTAGAAAGGAAAGGAAGACTTACTTAGAAATCAGAATTTTTGCTTCTCTTTTTAAACACAGGCTGATATATAGCTCTTTTTAGGATATGCAGATTATGTCTGTCTCGACATCAGTATGTGGAAATAGGGAACAAAAGTGAAGAAAAAAAAATAAAAAAGAGAAGGCACAAAATGCCTACAAAGAGCTGATGGTGACAACCTTAGCTAGTGCCAACAGCATATTTTGCAGGATAGTCCTCACTTTGCCTTTTTCCTTATTCCTGGCTCTGTTGTACCTACGTTGGGTGGGGCTTCCCAACATTCTCCCCTTCTCTCCTTCAGCATGTTTCTGGATTACCGACCCTAATCTACAAGATCTGCTCATCTGTCTGGGTCCAAGACTCAGACATAACAAGAAACACCTGGTGTAAAGTGAGGATCTGGAGAGCCTTCTTGTGTCTCAGCTGGGTGCTGAGCAGCCGACGCGTGGTACCCCCAGGGGGTACCCCTGCAGAGGACATTACTCCATCCACATGGAACAGAACCTCAGATCCACTCTGCATCCATTACAGATGGAAGTCTACACAGAGGTGAAGCATTCTGACTGAATTCAGCTAAACTCAAACGCAAGAAGGGAAGCACACAGGAGGTGGAAGAAGGGATGGATGGCTCAGGAGGAATAGGGACACACCCTGATCACACAGGGATGGGTTAGGAGAGCCAAACACCATCTGGAGTTGAATCTGGCAAGGGATGTGAAAGACAAAAAGAAGGGCTTCTCCAAGTATATCAGCAAAAGGAAGACTAGGGAAAAAGTGGACTTGCTGCTGAATGGGGCAGACACCCTGGTGACACAGGACATGGAGAAGGCTGAGGTATTGAACATCTTCTCCACCTCAGTGTTTACTGGTAAGACTGGCCTTTGGGCCAGTGGGAGACAAGTGGGAAAGTCTGAAGTGAAGAAGATTTACTCTTGAAGAAGGAGGATCAGGCTAGGGAACATTTAAACAAACTGTGTGTACACAAACCTACAGGACCTAAGCTGATGACTGCTGAGAGAACTGGCCAATGTCACTGCAAGGCCGCTCTTAATTAGCTTTGAAATGTCCCTATGACTGGGGTAAGTTCCCAAAGATTGCAAGAAAGTAAATAACACTCCTATCTTCAAAATGGGCAGGAAGGAAGGTCTGAGGAATGACAGGTTGGTCAACCTCACCTCAATCCCTGGGAGAACATTCAAACAAATCCTCTTGAAAACCATTTCCACAGACATGAAAACCAAGAAGGTGATGGGCAGTAGCCAGCATAGATTTATGAAGGGGAAATAGCTCTTAACCAACCTGTCAGCCTTCTACAATGAGACTGGCTTGGTGAGTGAGAGGAAAGCAATGGACTTTATGAAGGTTTCCAACACTGTCTCCTATTTCATCCTCACAGACAAACTTACTTGGTATGGGCCAAATGGGAAACACTGAGGTGGACTGAAAACTGGCTCAACTGCCAGGCTCAAAGGGTTATGATCATCAACACAAAACCCAGCTGGAGGCCAGTCACTAGTGGTGTAGAACTCAAAGGAGTGGTTAATACACAAGATAGAGGTGCTGGCACTCAGGGGACCTGGAAAGGGTGGAGAAATGGGCACAGAGGAACCTCACTGAATTGAACAAAGAGAAATATCAAGCCCTGCACCTGGGGCCAAACAATCCTAGACATCAGCACACGCTGGCAGCCACCAAGTTTCAGGGTCCTGGTGGACAAGTTGAACATGAGCCAGCAATGCACACTCACAGCAAAGGCAGCCAACAATGTCCTGGGCTGTATTTGGAAGAGCATAACCAGCAGGTTAAGGGAGATGATCCTTCCCCTCTACTCAGCACTGGTGAGGCTGCATATGGAGTGCTAATGTCCAGCTCTGGGCGCCCCAGTACAAGAAAGACATGGACATACTAGAAAACAGTACTATAAGGGACCCCAAAGACAGTTAAGGGACAAAAGCACCTCTCAAATGAAGAAAGGCTGAGATAACTAGGACTGTTCAGCCTAAAAAACTGAAGATGCAGGGAGATCTTATCAGTGTATATAAATACCTGATAGGGGAGTAAAGATGGAGTCAGACTCCTCTCAGCAGTGAGCAGTGCCCAGTAACAGAACAAGAGGCAATGGGAACAAATGTAAAGAAAAGAAATGACATGTAAATGGAAGATTTTTTATTTTTTCTCTCTCTCTCTCTTACATTTTTTTGTTTTGTTTTGTTTTTACTGTAAGCATGATTTAACGATGGAGCAGGTTGTCAAAAGAAGTTGTGGAGTGTCCATCCTTGGAGACTTTTGAATACCATTAGGCACATCCTGGCCAATCTCTTCCAGCTCACCTTGCTTGATCAGGAGGACTGGACTAGGTGATCTCCAGAGGTCCCTTCCAACACCAACTATGAATTCGCATTTTACTTTAGTCTGTACATTCCTCAATGAATTTTTATGCCCTCTGGTGCACCATATTAACATAGGAAGCTCCCAGAGTACAATGATAGATGACACCGCCTTCTAATGCACTTCACATTTAAGCTGTACATGCTCTACAGCCTCCTTCACAGTGTCTCCTCTTTCTTTTCACTTCAAATGATGAGGTCATCTAACACATCTGAGTAAAAATTCCTAAGCATCAGTGTACAGTAATACAGATGGGGCACTTTCTACAAAATCCCAGACTGCAGAATTCATTGACCTTCAATGGCCTTACAAGCTTTGCCCATAGTGCTCTAACCCTACCCACCCTGCTCACCTATCTGAGCACCCTCTGGACCAGAGCACTGCAGCCAGCTCCCCCAGGAAGGAAAAACTCTCAGACACAATTTCAACCAGGGAGCAACCTGGAGGTAAATTCCACAGGCAAGCATTTGTACTTCTGCCTTACTTTTGCTTTCTAGATCCAACTGAGTATTTTTGGTTGTTCTTGGGTGGTCTTGCAGGCATGTGACTTCTCTACCACCTTTTGTTGTTATTGCCATTCCACTGATTTTTCACTCACTCTATCTGATTATTTCAAATCTATATTAAGCAAAAAATAGTTAATTGTAAAGAATCTTTTCTGACTGGTAGTCTAAATATGCCAGTAAAATATTCTGTATGTACTTTTCTACAAAAAGTTACCCTGAATTACAGGTCCCTGCCTTCTCCTCCTGTGACATCAGAACACTAACATTTCAACTCTGTGCTTGTTTAAATTCTTCAGCTTATTTAAAATCAAAGTATACCGAACCATTACTAAAGCACAAAAAAAATCTATCTCCTCATCTCTGTCTTCTTTACTATACTGCCTAGAAATATTACATTCTCTAAACAGACAATAAATATTGCACAATAGAAGCTAATTAGAAAAAACCCATCAATCTCCTTTGCTTTAATTTCCAGATGGTATTCAATTTCTGCAAGCACAGGGAAGTTTAACTAAAAATCATCCAATTTGAAGCAGAGACTGGGGATACTATAAAAGAAAGAATATTAAAACATAAGATATGTTCTTCTGTTTGGAGATTTACTTTCTTGCCTACCTTGGCCTTTGCCCCTCAAAAAGTCTGGTCTTTGCTAATTTGCTAAATACAATAGCTCGGGGTAGTTACATACTGTATTATATTGTGTTTCTGGTAGGCTTTTTACCCAGAGAATAACTGTATTGTTTATAACTATTGTATGCACTGCCCTCAAGTCCACAAATCACATCTGCTTAATTATTCGTTCGCTGCCAGCAATAAGGACAATGATTCTTTGATTTGCTGCCAGCAATTCTGTCTCTCAAGTCAGATCCTGCGTGCTCAACTTATTTAACTTTATCAATACCACTCTATTTAAATTTATCAGCTTTCCTGGTAGCAACAGTAAGAGAGATCCAATACTGGTAAATGGATGGGCTGACTTGGCTGAAGAGGTTTAAGTAAGAGCTGAAAATATCTGAAAATGGAAAGCTAAAATTCAAACCTATGGTTCAAGTACCTTGCCCATGACAGTGAGGGAGGCAAGAGAAGTCTCTAGACATTGAGATTCACCTCAAATTCAAAAATATATAGTCTACACTTTTTAGTCAGCAGAGATAAATGTGTATCTACAGAAGGTAGTTCCTCCTCATCCTCAGACAGGCACTAATGGTAGATCAGATCAATGGGCTGTTTTTTCTTCTATAAAGTGAGACCAAGGTGGCTGGGCTTGGCTCTGATATCTGTCTAAGGTGGGGTGAGTTGAATCTTAATACAGCTTTCTTTTCTACTACTAATCTCTGAGGCAAAATCTTTCTCTTTGCTTTTCTTCCCAATTTCCACATGTTTGTTTGTCATCAAAGAGCTAAAACAGCATACGTGCCCCTGTTTTCCAGGGGACATTGAACACCAACAGTTTTGTTTCTGTTTGGAAATACTAGGGCCAAATTCAACATATAACAAGGCAGAGAACAGAAGTGGTATAGAGTGTCATTTGCTTCACTGTCTTGGATAGAAATACAGCATTAAAACAAGGGCATAAAGAAAAAAAAAGTGCTTCCTCCCATCAAGCAATAGTAATAATTTTATAAACTCTTATTTTTTACAGGAAAAAAAAAAAGAAAAAAAAGGAGGCAAAAGAGAAAAGAAAGTATAAGCAAACAGCATTAAATTGAAGCAAAATAGGCATCAAAGAGCTTCTGTCAAAAAAAAAAAGGCAGCCATATATGCCAGCACTTACCATCACAGTCGCAGCTGCCGCAGCTGCCTGGGCTGCCACTGCAGCCTGGTTGGCTTGGTGTTGCGCCGCTTTGATTTTGGCCTGCAAATGTGCAGGAGGGTGAAAATACTTGCATTTCTCCCTCATGCAACGACCTTTTATGTAATCCATACACACGGTTACGGTGTTGTCGTTTGTGTCAATCATTGTGCTGTCTGCCGGATGCGCAAAGCGGCAATCAGTCTCTCCACGCGCACAGTTGCCCCGCTGGAACTCCCTGCACACCTACGTGCAAAACAACACGCGTTACAGGGGAAGAGCTCGGCGTGAGGAGAGAGGGCAGGGACAGTCCCGTGCCCCCAAAAGACAGGCCTGCCCCCTTTCCCCGGTTAGTTCAAGTTTTTCAGCAAAATCAATTTGATAAAACCCTTCTTCTTCTCCTGGGAGAGGGAAACATGACTATTTTACCCGTACATTTTTGACTCCAAAGGTAGCTCTGAGATAGGGTGGCTAAATGAACTCGACATGCAACAGAAGCATTCCCAAATGCCTTTCCTTTTTCCTGTCTAGAAAACACCCAAGAAGGATACTTACTGAAGTACCCGTCCCTACAAAACTAGCTGGGAATCCCAAAATATTCAGCCCCTTTTTGACTACGCTTTATATTCTTGCAGCTCCACTGGTAGGGAAGGAGTTCCTCTTGCTGAGGCCCAGGGAAGACATGCCTGAGGTGCACTGTATTTTTTATGGAGTCTACAAACAAAATGGAGAGCCTCCTTAAAAATAGTTTTCAAAAATGGGCCAAATGAACTTACTGATTTTCCTTGGAAGAAATGTGCTTCTAGACACTAGTGCTTAGGCTTTTGGGAAAGGACATTCATTTCTTCACGAGCCATTTGTCTTTCTCATGTATTTGGATCACAGAGTCCACTGAGGACAGCCATGCAGAGATCCATCAACACCAGGGAAGCTCTGCACATAGCGGTTGGCTTGCCCCTTCAGCCTGCTGCAGGGTTGGTAACATCTCCATTTGTAGCTCCAGGCTGAAGGGCTATAACATCCCCCTAGTATTGATCCATAAGGCTATAAAATTCCCCTAATACCAACGCGTAAAAACCAGGGCAGAATTAATACTGCAATAAAAATGTGCCTGATAGATATTTCATCAAGGTTTACCTTGGATACTTGAGGCATTTTGGAGGAAATGAATTTTACAAAAGACGAAAATTCATGTTGATGTCTGTGGATTAAATTTGAGTGAACTCACTACCTTAAAAATAACATTAATTACCACTGGATGCAAGTGTAGAAATCCTGCTTTACAGGTTACGAGGTCATTATTTGTAGCAACTAAATTTAAGCATTGTTTCTAAAACAAGAGGGTTTTTCCCTCCAGGATCTTTCACACTACCTAACAGAGGATTCTACTTCTAGTCACGGTGGTGTCTACAGTACCTCTAGTTTATCAGTCCTGAGGAGTTTCTGGGTAGCAGTTGAACCGGGGACTGAAACTGGTGGACTTCCAGGAACAATGACAGGCGGCGTGGGTAGGATCTCAGTCGGGACTAAGCCAACTCCTGGTGTTACTGGCGTTAGGTAAGGAGCAAAGCTAATAGCCGTGTTCGTTCCTATTGTGGGACCCACTGGAAATGTGGGCTGCAAAAAGGAAAACACAGACCAAGGTGAAAAAAACCAACCCCCTTAATCAAGGGCTTACTAGTTGTCTTTTGCATGTTCTTCCTGGTGCTGGTTGATTTTCTTAATGAAAAAATTTCAAACAGCTGGCAAAACACACGGCGCGCTCTTGTCTTTTCATCACAGAACACATTCCAGCAGCGTATGAAGAACCGCCTTTGTAGCTCTATTACTGGAAAAGAAGCTGCACTTTGAACCTGGAACTCTACGGAGGTCCGGCTCTATGTTGCAGGCTTATTTACACATCTAAAACTAGAAATAACATAGACTTTATTGCTTTTTCTCAATACCTGTTTTCCTTGGGAAAACAGGCTATTTTTCAAAGCACCAGATTTCATAGGTGGAGCATTATTAACTATATTAAAGCCATATTTCTAATAAGAGTATATATAATGAGCTCTTTGGCATGCAACTTCCATCTGTTTGCGTGCCACACTTTGCCACCTCCTGCAATTATATGTTACTATGGCTCACACATCGAAAAAACTCACCTTTGCAAATGTTTGTGTGCTCAGCTGTCACCAGTGGCAAGCAGAAAAAATATTATCATCTCAGCTGGACACAATATTTAGAAAGAGATTATTCAGGCTGAGCTAGAGTTCATCTTACAAAAAAAAAAATTGATTGGAAGGAATGATACAGGACTAAAAATCTGTTTTATGCCTTCCTACAGGGAGGCAGTGAAGTCACGACTAGAAGAAAGAGCACTTGTGTGACAGTAAAACACAGCCCTACCAAGGCAGAATGGTGGGTTTGTTACCACCAGCCCCATGGCGGGTGGAGACAGAACATCACCATGGTCAGACCGCAGTCAGATCTGAAACATGCTTTAGTTCTGCAGAGCTGACATTTACTCCAGAGACTGAAGCTACAATTATAAATGAGGAAAAACTCTGCAGAGAAACAGGACACATCTCAGATTAGCTTTGTCAGAAATTAAGTCCCCAAATAAGCTGTCAGCTAGAAATGAACCACACAACAGAAGAACATAAAGGAAAGACAAAAACAACGAAGGAGGAGCGTCCTTCTCCTAGAGGTGGCCTGCACATCTTCTGTTGGAGCCATGTGCACAGTATGGAGAAAATAAGCAAGAGAAAGCATAGGAGCTAGAAGTTTTATTTGTGTTTTGTTCTGGTTTTGTCTTTTTTTTTTTGGTCTCTGGAACTGATTACTACATTATAAATGAATGTGAGTTAGTAGCAAGAAGATGCTTTGAGCAGCAGATTTGAGCATCAGATTAGCCAGGAAACCCAACTGCACAGAAATAGCATCTACCTGCCCTAGAGAGTTAAAAGTGAATAATGCTCTGTTTTTATCAGAGACCAAAACTGCTTGGTATCAAACAGCCAAGTTTATATGTCAAGTCTGAGCTAAATTCTTTAAAGAGCAATAATGAACGTTTATATGAAACAATGGTTCAACTATGTTGTGGACAATATGTGTTATGTAAAATATAAATAACAGCTTTGTATCAGATAAAATTTTAAGAATAAATTCACATGTCAAATGACTTCTATGGAATTTTCTTTCACTTTTTATCCATTTGGTCAAGGCTGAGTCATCCTAATCTGGCAATTTATGCGAGACAGGGAAATAAAACCCAGCACTTTTATCACAGCAATCAGTACAGAAGGCATTACGTCAATGAGACTGTTAAATTCAAGTGATGAAATGAGTAGAAAAAAAATATAATTTTCCCACTTCAATTTTTTCATAATACTAAGAGGTGGAATCTATTACTTCATCAAAACTTCTGGTGAAAACTCAAGAAGTAAAATCCAGGAAATATCAAAAGACATTATGCCAGCATACCAAGATACATTTTGATGGACATGTACCAGAAATTCAGGGACTTCTGACACCCAATTTCTGTTCATGAGTCCCACCTGACAGTAGATGTTTCAAGTGTCAAAACTCATTTGAAAAAGGCATCTGGGGTGACAGTCCTGTGACCAAAGACAGATGTCTTCCTCTGAGACGCTTATGCTTGGGTCCTGTGATAGCCCATGGAAAGACAAAGGCACTCCAAAAAAACAAATCGTCTGGTCTGAATGCTGACGTGTGAAACAAGCCAAGTGAATAGTAATTAGAAGTGCCTATGTCTTTTGATAAACTGTAAATGGATCTTGAAAGTCCGCTGCAGAAGGTGATGCCAACACTCCAGATGCCTCAAGTTAAGAGAAAGAAATCCCACTCCAGTGGGACGTCTTACACTAGGCATTTGGATTGAGAAAACATCATTAGCAGCCATGTGTGAAAAGTTTAAATCAGATTACTTCCCTAACTGTGCTTTGGAAGTCTGGTACAACAAGGAACTCAAGTGCAAAGGCAGCCCAGAGCAACTGAGATTTTAATGTGTAGCCAAAGATGTTGGTCACGCATCCAAGACTCTGGTTTTATGTCACCTTCTGGATCTGAAGTGTCCTAGGCACCAAACGCATTACCATGACATAAAACGCTGTTTGTAAAGTGCATGTACCTGCAATTCTCTGTCTTATTCTAGGACACTTCAGATTTCAAGAGAGTAAGATAATGCTACCCAGAATGACATTAACCTTTATTTCTGGTATTGGGATTAAATACTATTCAAAGCTATTCAAACCCATAGACTCCTGAGAACCTTTTCATTCCTACTCAAATAGCTTACTAGCAAATTATTATTACTTTTATTATTATTACACAAATTTTCATCTCCAGAAGGATTCTAGGTAAAAATGTTGCAAATCTAGACTAAACCTCACATGAACTGAATGAAGAAAAAATAAGGAAGGGAAAAAAAAAAAAAAAAAGAAAATTATTCTGGGATACAAAAATACATCAAATCTACAGCAATGTTCCGTTTTATCTTCAAATGTAAATACAAATGAACGTGTCTGTAGCAACTTGGCAATTCTTTAAGTCAACAGATAGGGACTATATTGATGCTAGTTTATGGAGCTTTTGCAGGTCAATACAGTTGTCAACTTTACTTACCATTGACACCATCAGAGAAATATACTTACCACTGGCTGTAGTGGTGTCCCTGGAAACATGAACTGCATTTGCTGGGCCAGCATTGCTGCTGCAGTTTTTTGTTGGATTAAGTTGTTCCTGCCATTGATTTCCAGTTGAGTTTTTAAATGCGTTGGTGGATGAAGGTACTTGCAGTTCTCCCTTGTACAACGACCCTGGAGAAAGAAGTCACATTAATTGGTCTGCTGCTTTTGACGATAGTTTAATGCCTTCAAGCAAAATATTACACCATAAACTCAGCAAGAACTCATGAAATATAGGGTGTTTCCTGGGAACTATGTAGCAGGCTGAGAGCAGCTGATGGCCTTGAGCTCTGCCTCAGCCCACTACCTCTGACTGATCATCAAGGGTATTAGCCGTGAAGAAAAAAAAAGGAGAAAGTCTTTGAAACAGCATTTTCAATGTTAAGTACAGATGACTGCTACACAATTAATAGTCTGAGTATTACCCAGACTACCTGAACTGCCTCTCATCGTGTCTTGGTTACAATACCTGATGTTGTCATAACATAAATGTTTTTTAGAAATGACATTACGAGTAACAAATTTTAGACCTTCTTTAAGGGAAATACAGCTTTTAAGTATATTATATTAAAAAATAATTGTGTGCTCATGGCAGCAAGGATCTAAAGTGGCCACCCTCTGCTTGTGTTCTCTCATACGTTCACTCTTATTCCAGTTCACTGCCTTCTGGCCTCCTGTTTTTCTTCCATCAGCACAACTTTGAACTATTTCCATTCGAGTATAAAAGAACTGAAGTCAGGCTGGTACTTCCACCGCCTAAATTTAGAAGCAGTGCGTGGAGCTAAATCTGAATGTACACAGCAAAAGGAGAGTTCCTGATCAACCTGAAAGCAGGAATTTTTAGACAGCTATGAGATAATCAGAGAAAATCAAAATATGGGTGGGCAGTCACCTCTGAGGTGGCTTGTGCTGGAGGAGACGGAGATGGAGCACACCCCTGCAAGCAGTGTGCATGCTGAACAAGATGTAGGTAGAGCAAACAAAACGTAGGTAGAGCAGCATAAGATGTGCCCGATACGTTTTCCGCCGGAAAAGGAAATCATAGGGTGCACCAGCAGGTTGTGCAGCTGCAGGGCACAGCCTGCTGAGATCAGAAGCTCCTCGATGACATGGCTCACAAACAGTCGCAACATTTTAAGAGCTGTGACCAGAGGACCTAGGGCATTAGTCAAACTGCTTTTGACACAATTTGTAGAAGGTAAGTTTCCAAATTGAGACATTTTTTAAAAGTCCTTTTTAAACTTTCCATTCACTGACATAAGGGCTTTCTGATTGACAGACGTGCAGGAATATCCTCCTATCCGCAAGAAAACACAGAATCATAGAAACACAGAATGGTAGGGGACCTCTGGAGATCAAGTCCAACCCCCCTCACAGAACAGGATCACCCAGGGCAGGCCACACAGGAACAGATCCAGAAGGTTTCTGAAAGTCTCCAGAGAAGAAGACTCCACAACCTCTCTGGGCAGCCTGTTCCAGGCTCCGTCACCCTCACAGTAAAGAAGCTTCTCCTCACTTTTAGGTGGAACTTCCTATGTTTTAGTTTATACCCATTCTTCCTTGTCCTATTTCTGGACACCACAGAAAAGAGACTGGCCCTTTCTACTTGACATCTACCCTTCAGATATTTGTATATATTAATAAGATCCCCTCTCAATCTTCTCCAGACTAAACAGCCCCAGGTCTCAACTTTTAACCCACTAGTATAGATGCAGTCATTTTCAGGACATCACACCTTCCTTCTTACTTCTGTTTTGCCAGTCACTAATGCTGCCTGGTTTAATGAAGTACACAAAAGGAACATTACTTTGTCAGCTGGCATAAGCAAAACCAGAAACAGTCATGATTTGATGGACACAGAAGAAGGCTGGCTCTTCCATTCAGGGGTAGAAGGCCATCACCTTCATAATGTTAAACTGGAGCATGCTCAGTGCACACAACGCTTTTGTGTTGGCTGATGAGGCAAACTGATTAGAACAGAACTGAACAGAACAGAACAGAAGACAAGGTTAAGACATTTTTAACAGATCTGTTTAACTTTAACCTACTTTGTATATAAGTATTTCATACAGCAAATCTGAAAATGAAAATGGCATAATCAAATCTAACGACCCTACCTGATGGAAATATCTACCTATGGAAACAAAAGTGCTCCTTAAATAAGGATTGAGAGGAACTCTCAACCAGTGTCTTTTGAAGTACCTTCAACCTGAAGAGTGCCTTCAGCCAGCCCTCCACTCCCACCTCGGAAAGGACACGGCTACTATATACCATCACTTGAAGCTCTTCAAAGCAACCCGCAATGCAGAAAAGATTTATTATTTCAGAAAACTTTCCAAAATAATCCAGCCAGACAAAAATGTACTGTCCTCTCTAAACTTATTCATGTCTGTGCCTCATTTACGAGTTTTCTGAGCTCCTGGTTAGCAATGAACATACTATAAAAGAGCTGTGTGGCCCCGTCACGCTACTATAGAAAGCGCTGTAAACAGATCAAGCCTTGTTGAAATGAAATGACCCAAAATAAACTGCAGTGGAATGAACACTGAAAATAGTGAGCAGATTAATCCAGCCTTAGCTACCAAAATTAAATAAATTCTGAGACTAGCTTTCACTTTTTGGACCTACAATGGTTGCAAGAAAACACCTGCAAGCAACTCTTCATTCCTTTTTCAACAAATGCTCCATGTCCCTGTGAACTCCTGATAATAATGGTTTCAGAACTGGGATGATTCCCAACTACCATCATCGCCAGAACAAAAATTCAAACTTGTAGTGTCATCTCAGTCAAACGGGACCCTGAATATTTTGTTTATTCAAAAGTCAAATATGAAGTCCAACTGAGATGGCAGCACGTCTTGATCAAACAGCAGAACAGACAACTGTACACAACATGCAGGGATATTCAACATGGTTGGGGCAACATCTGCAATAGGAGCCCACTTTGGATTCTTGCAAAAAACTACTGTGGTAGCAGGCCACCCCATAACAAATACAGAGACAAAGCTGAGTGCTCTAGATTTAGAAGGTACCAGTATCTAGCTTCTCCAGTGAGGCTTTATTCATCACATCTCTTAAAAGCACAGCAGTTCAGCAGCTACTCCACAAGACATTCAGTCCCCCACCCTGCTCTCTCTGTCAGCAGGATGAGACAGGCAGCAGGGAAAATACTTCATACAACTTTTAACCCACTCCCACATGAGTCAAGAGTCCTGAAACTGAGGGAGCAGACAGACTGGTTTGAAACGTGGTCCCTAGAAACTCCTGTCACCCGTGAAGAGAAGGTGTTGTGCACTTCCCATGCAAGTCCACCTAAAAACCATCACTTTCAATGAGCTGTCTCTTTATCTGCAATGGACAGTAAAGATGAACAGATACCAGATTAAATTCCCAGCACAGTTACTCCCCTCATCCTGCAAGGATGGTACTTACCTCTGACTTTCCATTACTCTGCCTTCGTCCTCTACAGCTAAACTAGCCTAATGCACAGGACCACATTTCAGGTGGGTAATGGAATTTACTTTTTTTAGCAGAAAAGCTACTTTTCTACTGGTAATTATCCAGACTAAGAACATGCTGTAGCTCGTACCAAGGGTGTGGCACAGGCTTCATTCCAGTAAAGAAGTGGGAGAGGGAAAGCTGCACCAAGGAGCTAGGAACTGGGAGGACTCCAGTGCCCATCACCCAGGCACAGCAACGAGACACTCCACTTCTCCAGGAGCAACGGTCTTGGGAACTGCTACCTGACTGGCTGAGTATCAAAACCACATCCCTTAACAAGCCATGGTACACCACTGACTTTTTGATTAAATCCATAGATTTCCCTACTAAGAACTGGTAGTTTGCCTAAAGTCAATGGCACAGGACAGCCCATGGACTGGAGTATATTAAAAAGCCAGGTATGTGCTAAGAATTAGAATTTTAAAATAAGCAAACTGAGATGAGTGCAGAAGTAACACCCCATAACTTTGCATATTAAAATATTAAGAATCCATTTCCTGTCTATGAGCTGTATGGCCACATCTCTGTCTTGAATATTTTATAAATTCACAGCTTTCTTCAGTATTTTACTACTGCTTTAATAGTAACAACAATAATAATAATTCATCCAGGCCCAGGCTAGCAATTGCTTATGCATATAAGCATAATAATGAGCTAGATTTTGCTTACTAAAATTACCTGTATCTTTCATAAAAATAAAATGTTTGAATTGAAAAATAAATTAAAAAAAAGAAGGCAAACCAATGTTTCTTTTACCTCTTAAGCTGATAATCGTCTAATGCTTCCACAACCATTTCACTCAGGTACTGAACTCTGCTTTTAAGATGGGGATCAATACATACTCTTAGCATGCCTATCATCAAAGTCCCACTAGTAAATGTAACATCCCCAATCTACACTGCCAGTCCAAAACTGCTGTAAGACAATTTTCAGTAGCACAATGCGTGGGGGTTGTTTTTGGCAAAAGGAGAGGCTAATTCAGGTTGGAAGTGACCTCAAGAGGTCCCCAGACCAACCTGCTCAGGGCAGGGTCAGCCCTGGGGTCAGCCCAGGTCACTCCAGCCAGGTTCTGGAAACCTCCACAGGTGGAGCCTGCACAACCTCTATGAGCAATCTGATCCACTGCGTGGTTGTCCTCATGATGAAGGTGATTTTCCTTATTTTCAGTCTGAACCTGTCTACTATCAGCTTACACCAGCTGCCTCATGTCGTCCCACCACAAACAGTTGTGAGGAGCTGGGCTGCACCTTTGGTCAATCTGTTTGTCCTTGGAAGACTGATCTTACAGAAGGGGTATCACGATGCATCATCATCATGCTGTCTTCTGTTAGTGTCTCAGTTCTCAGGTTTGGACCCTGAGGGATACATGTTAGGTTTTTCAAGCCATACCAGCTAAATTAAGACCTCCTTTCTGCTTTGCCTCATACTTTGGGAAGGCAGCAGCCATGATTACCTGCTGTCCTATCAAAGCAGCAGTGTTATCATCAAACCAATTGAATGATTTATATTTTCCTTAAATAGCTGAAATGGGGAAAGTCCCATTTGAAGCTGAGCATACAAATCCGAAGTTAAAAGAGGCAATTTATTGATACCATTAGTGGGAAATAACAGAGCATGCCTTGCCCACCTCATGGCACAGCCTAACATCTGACACAGGACACCCCATCCCCTTTAAAAGACAAGTTATCCGATGAGGAACAGAAACAGTGAGGCCTGCTTCTCTGCAGACAGCTGTCCCTGTCCCTAACCTTGCTCCCAGGGTGCTTCCAGCCCCCCCCCCCCCAACCCACCTCTGTTCTCCCTGTACTCTGAGCTTCCTCCCATACCCCACCTCCCTCCTTCCTTCTCCCCAAGAACAGCCTCCCACCTCTCCTAACTATAGGCCAGGAAACACCTCACATGATAAATATAACTTGCTCAAGCTGTGTCTTGAAGGGCTGGCAGACCATGTGCACATGGCTGGCAGACCATGCCTGGGAGCAGCTCAGAGCACACTCTAGACTTTTCCTTAATGGGGTAGCAATTTGGATCGCTCTCTTCTACCCAGACACCGAGTTTTGCATAACCAGTAAGAACTTTGCAATATGTCTTTGAGATGTCTGCTTCTAGCAACTTCGCTTGTAATTGGCCAAGGTGTTCAAAAGTTATTAGGGTGCGAGCAAAAATACAGGTAGTGCAATTATGCAAAACCTCTTTCCTAAAGAAAACAAGCTAAAACTAACAAATGCAGATGAAATTGTATGATTTCTCAGGATTAAATATGCAGGGCAGGGGGGGTAGGGGTAGGTGGGGAAGCAGCATGTGACTTCCAAGACATGAATGGTTTTAGAAGGCATCTGAGTAACTGGTTCTACAAGGGCAAAAAGATTTTCTGGTTTCTAGATAGATACTCTGAGATTCAAACACTTGCTGGACAGAAAAATACACCCCCAATAGGTTTGTTCTTTTTTACAAAGTAATAATCCTCCAATGCCACTTCTCCTATTTGGAAAAAAAAAAAAAAAAATAAAATTGCAATTTTCTGTATCATGCAGCTTCAGCAAACTTGCACATGCTTGTAAAGATCAGGTCACATTTTTTTAATAACTAATAAACTAAACTAATGCACATGCAGGTTAGCTAGACATCAACTGATTGATTTGATATTAGATACCTGAAGATATTACATAATGTTCAAACCTTGGCAAAGCAAGAGATCGCACAGGTCACTGTCTGGGGCGGTGGCAGCACGCAGCAAGAATAGCCACAGGACAGCAGTGTCAGCAGCTGTGGAGGTGCCTAAGCCGTAAATACTCCTCTGGCAGAGTTTCTGACAAGAGCAGAAACTGTTTCTTCTCCTCTGGGCTTCCTCCTCAGCAGCCTCTCAGCAAATTCTGGCTGGGAACGTGTGTGGCCTCACCCAATCAATTTAACAATTTCACCATTGCATAAATCAGGAACTTCTCAATTCCAATAACCCTGGGCTCCCTAGGGCTAAAAATAGACCCAGTCAATAGGAAGGCAGGGTATTTAGAGATACTTAAGCTTCTGCTCCTGGCCATAGACAGCCACAGTAACTATTATCCCAAAACATCCAGTTCAAATGTTATTTTTCAAATGTAGAAATACCAAAAAGGAAAAAAAAACCAAACCCAATTACAGAAAAAACTGACTGTGCATTCATATGCAGAGAGAGATGATTCCTCCTGTTATACAGGACTTGTATTTATGCATTTCCCTATATATTCCAGTACTTGAGAGCTCAGTCACCAACAGCACTTTCAACACTCAAGGAACATAACTAGACTTTAGTTTGGACTGAGTTATAAAGTATTTTCCATCTAGCATCACAATGTGGGAATTCAATTTTCCTATGCAGGTCTATCTGCTTCCTAACTTCTCTCAGAAAGTAAAGAAGCAGACATCACACCTCCATTAAAGTATTCCCTTTGCACTTGCTGTGTATATGCACCATCGCCCACAATCTGTAGGACTACACATGCCCGCAGAGTTAAGCATATGTGCAAGGACTTAGGGGATTTAGTTAAGCCTTAAGAGTGACTAGTCATAGATTCTTTAAAATGTAACTTAGCGTTTTATTTCTTCCTTTAGGTATACAAGAAAGCTTTAAATGTTTGGTTGTTGGTTTTTTTTAATTTTGCATAATTTTACATATAGAGTATGTTGGCTTGCAAATAGATGTTTATGAAAACATGACTCCTTTAGCCTAAGGAGAAATGTATATAATTTTATAGAAAGAAATGGGAGATGAGAATAAGATCCCTTATCTTGAAAATGAGGCATACTTGAACTACTGGAGAAAAAGAAAAATAATTTCAAAAGGACCAAACTGTACTAGTAAGAGAAATATTACATTCATATTACATAAGAGAAATATTACAATATTAGAAATATTAATCTTAGAAATATTATTAATATTAGAAATATTACAATAGACAGTTCAAATCCCTCAGACTTCACTTGTTGCCATTCACCTTAACAGCCCAAAGACCTAAAGGAACAGATGTATTTCAAAAACCCCCTCTAGCATCTCTTGTATTACACTTGAAATGTTTCAGCTGTTGGTTCTGTTTCCCTGCGAAAACCCAACAACAAAACCCAAACAAAAACCACTTAGAAACTTTGCTGAGAAATTAATTCTGTATTTCTAAAGCCACCTTGCAAGTCCGCCCACCAATGTTAGTGAGTGTGCATACATATTTATATGCACCTACTCACTTCCGTTTCAAAAAGGAGAAGGCAAATTCACTTTCTTACTTTAAGGTAGAAAAGGAAAAGAAGACAAAAAAGTCTCAGGTGACTTCAGCTTGATTCAGTTTCCAACAAGCTAGGAAAACCCATTAGCTTCTCTTTTAATAATTTCAAATATTTGCAAAAAACCAAAAGCTGGTAATATAAAAATGATCATTTTATTCAAAAGTTAGAGAACGAGAACTGCCTGTAAGTGATAGAAAAATATATTGAGGAAAAATGGAAGTCTTACCATAAGATGGAATGTCTAAATGATGTAAGAGTTTTAACAGTAAAAGACTTAATAGGAGATATTTATTTAAATGGAAAAAAAAAGACAAAATGTTCTACTGAAGAGCACATTAGCAAAGCGCAAAGAGCTCTGAGTCTCTCAAGATGCTCTTTCAAACAAATGTTGAGAAGGATGGCTATAGAGATTGGTTTAATAATTTGCTTTGCAATATCAAGGGAAGTGTACTCAATATTAAATTGCTCAGAAGAGAAAGAACTCAAGCAGATATCACAGATGCCAAAAAAGAAAGACACTTAGGAAATTGTAAGTCATTTAACAAACATCCTCCAGATTAATAAATAAGACAAAGAAACAACAACTTCATATCTATTTATTTTATTTCTGTGTTTATTGCTTTGAAAATAATTTGAGAATAATAGGAAGATAAAGATTATTTCTTCCCCAACTATGCAGCTGCTTTTCTTTTTGTTTTCCAATTTCCCCCCTCATATGCACTCAAAATCTAAATGCAA
>WUAM01000070.1:297293-323007 GCA_024336885.1 Actenoides hombroni | reverse complement strand
AATTTTTTTTTTAAATAATTATTCTATAAATTAAAAGGAAAAAATATTTCAGGATCAAAATTAATGTTAAAATACAAAAGACAGTTCAAAAACAAGCTGTGAAAGGTTGTAGTTGTGGGCCCTTAAAGTTTTCCTAAACTGACTATTTAATAGAAGATTTACCATCTACAGTTTTGATAATGTATTACAGAATTTGGACACCCTCCCCCACCCAGTTGTCTCCTATTCCCCTTCCAAAGCAGTGGCAACAAGAGCTACCAAGTCTTGGGCAGGTTTTGTTCCCCCCCGGCACCTCTTTTACCCCTCCAGAGTCCAAGCTAGGGTAGCTCCCCTCTTGATCTCCTGCTGCTGGGATCTCCTGCTCTTCCTCTCCTCAAACACCCAGCCTTCCTGCAAGTTGCACACTTCATTTCAACACACACTCACTGCCTCTGCACTCGGCAGAAGGTTACAATTAGAAACACTTCTTTAATTACTTAGATGAGCTGTTGTACACCTCTGAATTTATCTTCATACTCTCAAGAGCAAACCGCAGACTCTGCTTCTCAAGAGCCACCGCAGCTGCATACAAAAGTAAATAAAGAAAAATCACGTTTTCTGACAAATGATTCAGCGTTTCAGAAAATAAAACCAGATGTACTGTGTTAGACCAAGGTCCATCCAGCCCAGTATCCTGTTTCCAAAAGCAGTCAGCAGCAGATGCCTAGGGAGTTGTACAAGAACAAGGAAGCCATTTAATGATATATATTGAAAATATTTTTCACATATCCTTGATGGAAAACAGAGATGGAATTTTGACAGAAGAGGGGAGAAAAACCAAAAGAAAACAAAGAGTCCAACACACACATCCTTTGCAAAAACATGAAACATTGCTTTCAAAATAAAAAGAGAACTGAGGGGAAGATAAATCTTATAGATTTCCTCCTCTCTCTCTCTCTTTTTTTTCCCCTGTTCGTTTGTTTTGGGTTGTTGTTGTTTTATTTTTGTTTGCTTGTGGTTTTGGTTGTTTTCATTTTGGTTTTGTGTTGGTGGGGGGTTTTTTGTTTGTTGGTTTTGTTTTGTTGGTTGGTTTGGTTTGTTTGGTTTGTTGTTGGTTTGTTTGTTTGTTTTTGTTTTGTTTTGGGTTTTGTTTTAGTGGGTTTTTGTTTTGTTTTGGAAAAGAAGCCCACAGGCACAAGAAAAAAATAACCAGAATCTCACTTGATATTCACAGAAACGGTATAAGCACATATTGATGCACATCACTGGCAAGACAATTTTTAAGAACCCTTGACTATAAGTGTCAATGGTTTTTCTCTTGCGAATGGGTTCTTGTAGAAAACTACAGATAGGGATTTATGTAGTGATATGACAACTGGGAGCTCCCAAAGTATAAATTAATGGATTTATAAATACAGCTTCAAAAAGCATATACCTCAGAGAGAAGGAAAGCCTCTTCCACTTAATTCCCCAGGTATGGGAGAAAACATTAAGGCACCATACTAGAAACAGGCAAAATAGGCTGCACTTAGATACAGAAAATGTGGGGACAGTGAAATGCCCCATGAAATCAATTGGAGGTTTACAGCTGGCTTAGTTGGACATGGGATCAGTCCCAGGAGAAGTCATCCGTGGGGACATAGGTTGGAGGGGCTATAAAGTCACAGATGCAGAAACCAATTGCTTTGATTACATTGTTAAGCTTTGTATATCTGAGACACCAGATCTGTGTTTTCCAGAAGCTCCAGGTAAGTTATCAAATATGCTGAATGACTCAAGCTTATTTGGCAATGGAAAGAAGAAGAAGAATAGGGTATGACAGAAGATGATGACCTTGAAATCTGGAAAATGAGAAACAGTATAAAAGAACAAAGTATTTCTAGCCAGCAACATAAACCACACACATAACTGCAGACACAGATAGGAAGGTGTTTGGCTGTAACATGCGGATGGAACTGACCATGGCAGAGGAGAACATTAAGAATGCTTTGATCAACCACCAACTGACGGTGGAGATACCAGTGTGACAAGCCATGGATAAGGCAATTACAGCCCCAAGGATGCATCAGACAAGGATTGTCTAGGAAAGACAGCAAGTTGCTGCGGCAAGGCTTCCTTTCTCGCTTCGAATCTCTACTTGCAATGCTGTGTGTGCTTCTGGTGACCAACATCCAAATAAAGATGGATTCGGCCTGGAGCAAGCACAGGTGAGGGCTGCGAAGGTGACTCAAGGAAAGGAAAGCCTGTCTTACAAGCAGAGAAATAGAGAGTGTGGGGTTTTTTTGCTGAGTAAAACAAAGGCTGAGGAGGGGTATGCCTATTTCCAGTGAATGTCCCAGGAGAAGCTGAGGTGGCAGGGAGGGGTGGCAGGAAGGGGGAACGCGGTTGCTTCAGCAGCAGAGTAACAGTGGCATTCAGCTGAACGGAGGTAAACTGGCAGTGAATAAATCCATGCTGGAAATGAGAAGAATGCACATGGGAAATGAAGCTATAGGAAAGTCTTCCTGTGATGGAAGCAGAAAAAAACATCCTTCCAAACCCACACCATCACGATTAGTACAGAAATTAGTAAATTACTTCATCAAGGATGTTGACATGGCTACCCATGATAAAAACCAGTATGGAAATCTCTGACTTACACAACTCCCTCAAAGCTATCTTTCTGATCTGCCATTGATAAAGTAGGTATCTGCTAAAGTACCAGAACAGTATCGGGGATTCAGAAGTCCTTGCTCAACAGAACACTCATAAGCAAAGCACTCAAGTGGGCTCAGGTCCCTGAGGTCAGCAAAGCACTGAGCATAAAACATTACAGCAGGATGCTTAAGGGAAACCCTTTGCTGAACAGCAGGTGAGGCAAAAGGGGTGTGTATATATAAATATATATATATATAAAAAAAAATAGGTATCATATATATATAATATCATATATATGATACAGAAAAAGGACAAGAGGAAACATGTCGACAGGACAAGAGGAAAAGGCCTCAAGTTGCGCCAGGGGAGGTTTAGGTTGGACAGAAGGAACAATTTCTTCCTCGCAAGTGTTGTCAAGGCCTGGCCCAGGCTGCCCAGGGCAGTGGTGGAGTCCCCATCCCTGGAAGGGTTTCACAGTCATGGAGATGTGGTGCTGAGGGACACAGTTTAGTGGTGACCTGGCAGTGCTGGGTTGATGGTTGGAATCAATAGTCTTAAAGATCTCTTCCAACACAAATGATTTTACACTTATTAAAAGTAAAGAAACAAGGAACCTCACTAGATTTTTGAGCCTCCACTTCACCCTGAAGACCAGCATTACAGGTAAAAAAGCAAGGGAGTTCTGATGTTGCCGTGTACCTGGTCAAGGCTCAGTTTTAATGACTAGAGAAAATCTCAGCAAAAGAGCACACTTTCCCATTCAGAAGTTAACAGAGAAGATTACATTAAGTTTCAGCAGATACTCCAGAATGAAAACAAAACCACTGTGTGTTTGATAGTTTTGTGAATCTGTGGCATGCCTTATTTTTAAAAAATCTGGAAATGAGGTCTCACTCCCTGAAGGAGCAGACGTTAGTCTCTTCCAGTGCAAATCACCACTTGCAACCCACTCTCTGCAAAGGCTTCAGAGTAACATTGGACTGTAGGAACAGCCACGAGGTAGCTAGGAGATGTCCCTTGCTCAAGGGGCTCCTCATGTAACCTGTCTTTGGGTAGCCAAATTTAAACACCTGGGACAACAGCTCAAAAGGGAGAGACCCAACTTTAGGTACTTCATCCAGAGGACCTAAATTAATGATCTGTTTTGCCCTGAGCATTGGATTCCAACTACATTTCAACCACCAAGCTGCTAGATGTAGACAAAGTCCCTCAATAAATCTGAATATGAATCTCTTCTCTGAGCTGCAGAAGAAGTTCCTTATTCCTCTTAATTTTACCACTTCACCCTCATCTACCAGTTGTGAATAAGTTGAGCTACAGATACAGCCTCTTCCATAAATTTTTTTAGTGATATTTTTTGTGTGTTTACAAGTATTGACAGCCATGCTTGGTATTTCCAAGACACTCAAAAATTATCTACAAATATGACCCAAAGAAGATCTTGTGAGTCAAAAGTTCGTATGTTTTCTTCCCAGCTATGGTAGTAGGAAAGTATTGTCTCTCCTTACTAACCTTGGACAGCTTATTAATTTCTCCTACTTCTGAAAGAAAAAAAGAGGTTAAGTAAAACAAAACCAAACAAAACCAAACCTAAGAGTTACAACCCCTTCACAAGGGGGAAAACAAAGGGACAGAGAAGTTAAACAATTTGCTTCAAATAACACAGCACATCATGTCAAAAGCCACCATTTAAATAAATGTCTTCCAGTATCCAATATATATTTGTTATCCTATAGAGGTCTGCTACAATGGAAGTGATCAATATGACTTGCAGACTGAAGACTTACTGTTTCAGCTCAAAACAGGCAGACAGACGTATTCTGCAAGCAGAGATGTGCTTAAATATACATGTAAAGATTGATACCTTCAGATTTTACCACTCACTAATTTTAAGAGTGGTATAAAAGAAATCCGTACCCACAGCAGATCTGTAACTAAGAAAAGATTTACAAATACTGGAAATTTTACACAGATTTTTAAGATATCTGTGCAGCATCTTCAGATAAATGCAGCCTAATGAAGGAAAGAAAACAAACCAAACAACAAACATTTAGGAAATTGTAATTAAATAAAAATCGTGTGTCTCCTCCACATCCTTTAGGGAAGAGAAAGCATGTTAAAGTTACTGTATTTATGTTGATAAATTACGGTTATCTAATTAAACTGGGGTCTTAACTGCAAAAAGTAAGCACATGGAATGCCAATAAATCAATCAATCAATCAATCAATCAATCACTTTCAATAAGGACCCTGCAGATGCCATATCAGAAAGTTGCAACCCTCCTTTCAGCTCACTTAAGGTCTTTTTTTCATTCTTCTTTGCATAAAGTTGCACAGCAAATTTTTATTCTGTATGATAACACTGTTCTCCAAGCCAATCTGAACTACACAGCCAAGCCAGAGAACATGAAATACTATCTGAACACCCTTGTAACAACACTGGCACTCCCATAGTCTCTGTACCTGCTGGTTTTTATCATCACATCTAAACAGTGAGTTTAGAGAGAAGGCCGCTTCACTTTACATGCAACAACAGCACATAGTTTTGCCCGCAGATTTTCCTGCTCTACGTGCCTGCTTCCCTCTTACAAATGCCACTGAAAAAACCAGCACAGCATTTTCCAAACTGCATTGTCCTCTCTCTGGTCTTCTCCTGGCATCCACAGCAATGCAGGGCACCAGTGTCTCTTCCTGGGCTCTGCTGCCTCGCCGGTGTCACCCTCTCTTCCTTTGGGCTGTCCTACTCACACCTTGTTTCAAACAAGAAAGCAGTCTAAGATCACAAGCACGCTGGGATCAATGAATCCTGTTAGGTATACCAGTTAATTAACTTCTGCTGAACTGAATCAAAACCCAATGTGCCAGAATTCCTTTATGGCATCTAAAGAAGCTACACATTTATTTACTTACTGAACGACTTTTCCATTTGATATTTCCACATTCGTATCAATAAGTAAACCCACTAAATAGAATTTGGCCATGTATACAGATACATTATGTGTTAATCGACCTTCACTTGCTACCTAATTAGCCAGTGATAACGTTTCTCATTTCACTTAAAAACCTCACTGGCTACTTTCACACCCCTGATGCTCACACGCATCACTGAGATGCACAGCTGCTTTACAGCAAAGCAAAGCACACCAAGGTAGAACTGACACAGATCACGGAAGATCTTCTGCAACATCCAGGACTGAAAGGCAAATAACTAATTAGAAAGAACAGCCTTATCCCATTACCTAATAATAAACTCCTCTGCTCACTAACCACATTACCTATATTGTAACAGCTGGCATGCTGAAATACCTGATAGAGGAAAACCTGCATGTAGTACTATTGGTGCTTTAGGGAAAGCTGACTAAATCTGTTTTTTTCATAGCAGTACTCGTTTAAAAGATCATCTATACATGGAACAGTGGAGGACTTAATTATGGTACAGAAATGTCAAGTTTGGGGGAAGAAAGAAAGAGTATACATCTCTTAGGCCTGACTTGAGTAATGCCAACGACCAGCTTACTCTTCCACCAGGATACAGGAAGAGCCTTGCATGCTGCTGCCCTGAAAACAGAACGAGATGCTCAGAGCTCAGGACAAAATGGCATATGGTTCTTATATAAAACATAGTCACCTCAGCTTCCAGGACAGTTTTCATTTTTTTTCATCAAGCGTCTGTCTAAAGAAAAAATGCCTCAAGAAACCTGTCGGCAGAGATGGTAACTGCGAACTTCACCTTCCAGATGAGCTCAAACCACATGCTATATAAAGTCACACCTCCTCTTGCTCTCTCTTACTGCCTTTTAGAATTTCTGTGGTGCTTTCTATACAACAGCCAGCTTCAGTGAGGGGTCTCACCTCCCCCATCTATCATCCAGGACCTTCACTGCCTTGAACACCCATCTCAAGTAAGACCTAAACCTGCATTCCTAATGGAAATTTCTCTCTTCCTGAGGGAAGTACCAATGACTCAGTAAGATAAATCTGCTATTTGAAAAGGTCAAAAAAGGAAAATATCATAAAAAATATCCTTAACAAGCAAGTGGAGGCTAAAGGTAAGAGGGAATGACTGCAAGCAGTCCTCTGCACCAGCCCTGCTCAGCACAAAGCCCACTAGTATAATTCAATGGGTAGTGCTGCAAGCACAGCACAAACGAAGGCAGGGGCTTTACACATTTGGTTGCAAATCCCCAAACCCAGCTTCCTTATAGTTAATTGAGTTTTAAGAATCTCCTTTTGCCAGTGCTCTCTGAGAACCAATTCTTTCATTTGGGAGGCCTTAAAGGTCTCTCCCTCTCTCTCCACCCTACCGTTTGCCTGTCTGTTTTTACAAAAGTTGCAGGAACTTAATTATCCTTGAGACTGTGATCTCTTTGTCAAAGTTGGCTGAAACTGGCCAATGGGTTCACAAGTTAGTCGGGGAGGAGGGAAAGAGAGGCAGCCTGACTGCATAAACCTCATTTCCTCAAGAATCCAGGCTAAAAACAATTATAGCCAGGAGGTTCAATTAAAGAAAGAGAACCATAGACTTTTCCTGCACTTCGAACACAAATTGCTTCATGCATACTAATCAGCTAACGCTGCTCTCGCTAAAGTCATGAGAGTTTTGCAGCAAATTAATATTTGTGTTGATTTATTCTGAGGACTGTTACACGCTGGAACTTCAACAGCATCAGTGTGTTCAAGCATGAAGCACAAAATCACCTTCATGCCAACACTTTCATTTACAGATGCTCACAGTATCTCCGTAGCTACATCCACACACCTCCACCTCTGCACATGGAAACCCCATGCCTCCATTTTTAGTAACACACAAATAAGGCAAAATGCATTTGGGGAGTAGCCTGCATTTTCATGACATTTGTTATTACCCACTACCTTTGGAAAATCACCATTAAGAAGCTCTTTGAAAAGAAAGTATTTTTTCCCATTTTGTATCAGAAACCAACTATATGCGTATTTGATGGCACGTGACATATGGGCACATCTGCAAATGAAGCAATGGAGAATTATACTTCAGAGCAATGGGATTTCTTCGGTTTCTTCCATGGTTTTGCAAATGTGTAGACCATACTCCAGTTAATTTCTAGCTTTAATATCTTCTTGCATAGGTAGTTATGGTTCCTATTCAATTTAAATTTGCAAAAGGTTGTCCATCTTTTTATTCCTAAATAGACCAAGTTCATAACATCCCTATGCCTAGAAAGATCTTCTTTCATGTCATAGAAAGCAAAAGATGAGTCCAGTTACATGCGTTGCAACCACTTCAAATTAATGAGTATACATTAGCTGTGAGCATTGCTAATGGTGACCTACGAAGTACATTCCAAAAATGTTCCTCCCCTTCTTGATCTCCACAACGTTCTTCAGCTACAGAGGACAGTTTTTTTCTGGGTTTGTCCTACACCCCAGCTTCCCTCTCAGACAGGTCATCACTGTGGCAAATGTGTTGTCCACATTTTTACTCAAAGCAGTTGACATCAAAGTCTCCAGTCAGTATAAGAGCTAACACTGCCTCCTAAGAAGGTCTTCACTCTGTTGCCATAGAGAAGTCAGCAGGACCATTTGGAGCACCCTGGGACATCCTGGACCTCTGCACGGTGCCAGCAGATATGACACACTTCTCTGACATGTCACTGGAAAGCCATCAAGAGCACTCCAGGGCATCTCAAATAGTATCAGATGCCTTGGTTTAGTCAACGGAATCAAGCCCAAAGACTCAGATCCTATCCACAGCAAATAAACACACATTAATTTTAAAGTGGTGGCCTAATCTAGAAAGTGATCTTAGAAAATAAAAAAAGCATTGTACATTTCTTGTCTTTCACATGTCACATCTAGCTTAACCAGCTGGCTTTTGCAGAGTTGTTGTACTCAGCTGGGTGAGGGCTAGGGGCCTGCGTGACAACAGCCAGTGGGGCTTGGTCTGACATGATGGATTTTGTTTTTTGGGTCACTGTGAACCAACAGAGAAGGTCCTAGCATCTTGGTCAGTTTCTGAACCACAGCCAAGCTGTTCTTATAGCCACTGTGTATCTTCACAGGTGCCACCAGACGAACACTTTGTAAGCTCCTCTCCTCACAACTCCTACAATGGCACATGAACCCGTTCAGTCAGAGGTATGGCTTCACTGCAGAGTGTTCAAGGCCTAAACTGAATTTAAAAAAAAAAAGTAAATAGATTCATTTTTTACAAAGTTTAAAAGGTCTCTGGCCTATGGGCCATGCAGGTGAAACAGCAGCGGCACATCTGATGGGCTGCTATCCCAGGCCATCCATGCAGCTGCCATGACCCTGCACATCGTAGATCCCCTCTCATTCAAGCCAAACAAACCCAGGAGGAAGCAAGGGCTGGGACCTTGTAACATCTCATGAAAAAGGGTACGTCTACACTGTGGTCATTGCCCCAGGTCATCTTTCAGTCAGGAGCGTGGGACCGTGTAGGGCCGTGTTATGGAGCAGTGCCTGAGCATGCAGGGAGCCAGACGGCTCCCCTGGCCCCTTGAGATGTCATGGGCACACAAGGGTGTTCAGCTGTCACGTGCACACAGGGGTGTACAGCTGTCAAGTGCACACAAGGGTGTTGCACCACAACTGCTTATCTACTTCTTTCTTTTTACTGCTCAATGATTTGTCTTTCCAAGCACTGAGGCTATCTGACTTTTGAGGCATTGTTCACAACACCTTGCGATACAGCTCATTAACAAAGCAGACAGTTTCCTTTCCCCATCATTAATTTCTTCTTTGTTGTAGTCAAGAGCTCTCAGGAAACCTCCTCCTGGGGGTGGCACAGCATGCCCATAGCCACAAGAAATACACACATGTGGAAGAAAACAGATGCTTCTGGTTTCCTTTTGCATTTCAGTTGTGGGCCGGGTACCTCACAGCAGGCTTTCAATGATAAGTTCCAACATCTCTAAAACCATGACATCTTTCCTTTTATTGCAGTGGGTTTCAAATACAATCCACCTCCTCAAAGACAAGGTGCCAGTCTTTGCATGAGGAGATCTGACTGGGAGAGGGGTATGGTTGGCAAACAGACTTGCAGATAAACTCCCTACTTCTTTCTTTCTTTGTTTTTTGGCATGTTTCCAGTGCTGAGGATGACCTGGACTCAAAGGAACATGGGTCTTGTCTCTGCTAGGCTTTTACATTAGGAAGCTCTCTGCATCTGAGCACAACCCTGTCTTTTGTACTGATGATGCAGTCAAGTATAACAGCTTGGGAAGAACAGCTGACGCCTGAGCTGAGAAAAAGCTACATACACAGGGCCAAGGGAAAAAAAGAGCCTGGAATGAAAGAGGAACCACCTGCCAGAAAAATAAAGGAGTAGGTGGGGAGACCTGGAGAGAGCAAGTCTGTGGGAACAGCGAGTGACCCGAGTTAATAGGGAGCATGGGGGAGGAGTGGGCAGTGAGCAATTGCTCTTGTGTTCAAAATCCTAGTGATGGGATGAGTCAGAGACTCTGATTGAATTTTGCCTTCACTACACCCACAGACTGGTTATTATAAAGCTTACGGGAGCAACAAAAACTACACGGCGAATCGATGGGTATATGTAGCACCCCCAAAGTGCCCAAAAATCTGAAGAATATCTTCCAAACTCCCTGCCACTTCACCCAAGGTTTCCCAAGCTTTAATTAGTCAGCCTAGCTGCAATTCTTCATGTAATAGGACTTTGATAATTGAGTGGCAGCTGCATCTGAGCTGAAGGGCTATGGCAGACTACCTGGGAATGCTTTTTGTGAGTCTTTGCTGGGCTTTTGGATGCAGCAAGCTCCAGGAGTTAACTCAACCCAGCAACAACACTATCCAAGAACTACTATATACTTTTTTAGTCCCTCAGGACAACACAGTTCAGTGAACAAGAAGATGTATTTGTATTACATCTTTCCATAACCGTTCTCTAACTGCTTTTTCTTTCAACCATTTCTGTTTCTAGTGTTCATTCTCCTCCCCAGGCCAGGGGCCAGATGACCTGCTCAGCGAGTTCTACTACACCATAATCAACAGTGGAAACTGCTGCTAAACATCTGCTCACTCACATCAGGCGGTCCTGACAGGCCAAAGGAGGCACAAGTTGTTGCAACAGGTCTGCTTGTGAAAGGCATCTCCTCTCACCACGAAGAGGCTCTGCCACTGAGCTGTGCAATTGGGAAGAGGGGCTTCCCACACCTTCAGAGGGAAGGATGGTCTGGCCAGCTCAGTGATAAGATGTCCAACCAGGTTCTCCTTTGGGAATGTAACACTACATTCTCAGAATGTTAAAACAAGTTTAAAATATGACAGGTCAGGTGGTGACAGGGTATACACTAGTGACAGCCAGGACAGCTTTGTGCTCTCAGTGCTGCTGCTGAGAGACAAATGAGGAAAGAAAATAGGGCCTGAAGGAGACACCTGGCTTTTCTAACAGCCTACATAATGAAATTCATCTTGTACTTCTCCTCTGCTTTGTAGTTTCAGTTTGAGGGCAGAGAGTGGCACCAGGTTATGTCTCGCTCCTCAGAGCTGACTTGATGGCTAATGTCCCTCTGCTGCAGGGGCCAGCCCTCGACTCAGCTCTGGCAGCTCACCAGGGACTCTGGCTCCCATGGGTTAAATGCCACAGGCAGTGGAGACTGAGCTGCAACTCCAGACTCTGCTCTAAAACAGGTAAGAATTGTCCCTCTCAAAAGAGGGACAAATCCTAGTGAGCTGTGCAGCCCCCTCTGCAGTGAGCAAATTGCTGTTTGCATTTGGTTGTTGGGCATTTTGAGTTTAGAAAATAGCTAAACACCCTGTAAGGTAACAGTTAAAGGCTTATTTCAGTTTTGCTTGACTCTCTCCTAAACAAGTGCCTACCCTGAGGTTCATCTGGTTGGTTTTAACCCTACCTTTAGCTAAGCCAGAAAAGCTGGCACGGAGATAGCTATATGAATAGATGAGATGGAGACAAACAGGCAAAAGGAAGTGTTAAAGGAACTGGTGCATGCTTGGAAGACTACAGGAGAACACTTGAAAATAAAAATAGAGGGGTTTTGCAGAAAACAAACAAAAATAGGTGATTGACAAGGCAGGGAATACTAAGAGTCCCTAAACTCAGAGATAAAGGAGAGGGGTGTTGTCTTCAGAAAGAGATTCCCCTTTCTTAAACCCCACTGTATCTCACTTTATGCTAGATTTTGCCACCTGGATGAACAGTTTCACCTTGCATTTAATGCAGTTCTTCCCCTCCCTTTCCTTTGGATCAACTCAAACAAGTTGCACGGCTGCATGGTCACCTGAACAGAGACAGAAAAGCAGAGCTAGCTGTGATAGGACACAGGACAGGATGTAACCATCTCTTTTTAGCAGCAGCTCACAGTTGCACGAGTCGGGTATAAGGGGAAATACAGCCTCTGGAAATAGGATGGCATCATTTCATGCGGCATCTGACGCCTTGCACTTTGTTCTGAGTCAAAAAATTCCCACAGCCTGAAAAAGCAGGGCCTTCAGGAATCATACCTATCCTGGGAAAACTATTTTCACAGAGGATATTTAAAACAATTGAGTCTTCCCTCATGAGACTTCCTTTGAGCTCAGGGGGGAGAAACATGGCCCTTCTAGAGAAAAGTCAGTGGAAAAAAACCACCCAGATTCATCTTTAGGACAATTCACAGGAGATTCCCTTCTGTTTTTTCCAATACGACAACGGGGTGTATCCATGAGATGAGGAGGTTTGAAATGAAGAATGGAAGTTGTTTTCCATGCTGTACATAATGTAGTTGTAGGAGTCCTTGCTGTGGCATGTTGTAGGTGCTCAAGGTATGCAGGGTTCAAAAATCAGCAGGACAAAACCAGGGGAAAGATGGTCACTGTGAGCTATTAAGTACAACCATATCATGCCTGGCTCTCAACATGCCTGAGCACCACACCAATAAGAGCTAGGAGAGCACTCCAGGAAGCCATTGTGTGTTTGCACACCACCTCCTAAATTTCCACTACTGGCCATTACTGGATCACCGGGCTAAATGGGGCTTTGTTCTGACACAGGGAAGCCATTGCTATTCTGAATACAGAGGGAGTCTACAGAGTTAATTCTCAGTCATCTAAAACTGGCCTTGATTGACACTTTCTCTTCATGCCCACACTTTGCAGCAACTCAGAAACATGAAAGCTTCTGCCAGGTGGTGTTCTCAGACTACCTGTACTTTATTGGACTTTTTACAAGAAAAAACAGAGGTGGGTGAAAAAGAAAGGATGCAACTGAACATTTTGCTCTGTAGGAAGAGTGAGATCTGGATTTTGCATCCCCCACCTGGAAGGCTGGAACCTGCAACTTACACATCCCCAGAGCCCACAACAGAGAAGGGCAGCCTATACCCCCCCATCCTGCTGAAATTGGGTCACTGGGCATCAAAGCAGGCAAAATTCACGGGTCCAGAAGGAATAAGCCACTCTTGTTGCCCAGAAGTGAATCTGCCCATTTTGATCATTCTTCCCTACCAGCTGTAGGCACAGCCCTTGAACTCACCTTGTCCGTGAACAGCGTCACACTACATAACCAGGCAATGGGCAGAAATTCAGCCAGCTAGGACACTATAAAATTCAACCAGCTTGGACACTATAAACACCTGTTTACAAGCTTTCTAATACAGACAAACTAGCCAATCCCCTCTGTATATGGTGCTCATCTGTAGACTGCCCAGACTGCCTCCTCTGCCCGGTGAGAGTAGGTATCACCTACTTCAAAGTGTGAGATGATCCTGAGTTCTTGACATCTGTAAAATAAGAGACCCACAAAAGAATCACAGGAAGGCAAATCACTCTACCTACTGCATCCCAGCTCTGAGCTCACTCTTCTAGAAACAGCCTGCTCACTTTACAAAGACTTTTTTTTCCCCCTTTTCTAAATAAAGCTGAGGCCACCTTAAACGGATTCATTTCGGTTCCAGATACTTCAACAAAGTGGATGTTCCTAAAATTTCTCTTTTTTTTTCCTGGAACCCTTTTAACTTGGTTAACAGGTCTCTGCATACAGCCTTCAATTACCTTTTATTCTGTGGTGCCAAATGAGACCAGATAGGCATAGTCTTAAAAGGCTTTCATGAAAATGCAAATGAACAGTTCACATTAGTTCGCTGGCTCAATAAATAGAACAGTTCGAAGTGTTCAGACACTAGTAAATAGATAAAAAAATACAGAAAAAACCATCTGTAGCCCTAAAGAAGTTTTCATTTTCTTTTTACCACCATAAAACTTGCAATGACAGTATCTTCAAGATATCTCCTCTGTTATCTGTATTAGCTCAGACAACATCCTTCTAGTGGCTGACCTGCAGAAAGGGTATAAATCTGAGTTGAGAAATAACACAGAATTTAAACCCCTGACTTGCTTGCAAACGTGAGAGTCAACTTTCAGCAAAATGCTCATGATCTGTCCAGCTTTTCCCCTTTCTCCCTCCTAGACATCACCATTCATTTTCATGTTGGAGTATTTTTTATTCCAGCTCAAATACAGCAAAGTGTTTCATGTTCTTGTCTCCAGACATTATCTTGTCTATTAGTATTCCTTTGAAAGAATTTTTTTCTTTACTACTTCCAGGACAAGAAAGCCTTGAAAACAGGTTTGCTTATAGTGTCCAGCTAGGAGGGATCTAACTGTGATGTATTAAGTGTTATATACCCAGGTTCTTCACTTTTAAATTAAGCTACTTGAAGCCAGTGAAAAGTATAAAGCTATTAACAGAGCAAATCCTGAAACTCAAACTTTCCAGTTAGACAGGCCTCTTCACAGACCCTTCCCACTGCACAAACACTGCAGCATCCAAAGGGGAGCCTGTAAGGACTCCAAAAAGGCTTGGGGAGGCATTAAAGCAGCAGATGAGATTCCAGCTCTGGCAGTGCTTCCTCCACGTTCCTGCCAACTAGCAGGGCTCTGGGCTTCACCATGGAAGTACCCCTTCATTCACCTCTGGCACAGTCAACCAGATTAGCTAGGAGACCGTTTCATCCTCACATTCAGTTCATTGAGGCTGCTTGCCTGGTACAGCTTCGAGTGTGCCCATGTGGTCACACACAGGGAGCTTCTGCTGGAAGGGGCCCCACCGCTGGAGGTGATGCTATGACCAGACAGTGAGCATGCATCTGGCCAACTGCTGCATCCATCAACCACTGGCTGCAAAGGAATGATCCACCTACGCTCTCCTAACATGCCAGAAACGCTCTGTTCACAACAAACCAGGCTCTGTCCTTCACCAAAGAGCAAGAAACAAATGCTGAGCTGCATCTCAGAAGCCCATGCACACAACCTGGCTTGAAACCAGATAGTTTCTGTCCTGAATCTGAACCAAGCTCATTAGCCTTTAGCTATTTCTGTCTAGCCTGGAGCATCTCACAGATGAAGGATATTCAGAGCCCAGACAGTCTTCAACAGTGAGCATTTTGGATCCTCAAAACTGTAATCAATCCAATCAGTTGCTGTTGCAACTTTTTCTGGGTTTAAAGTCAAGTATTACAAGGACTGGTATTCAGAGCCAAAAAATCTCTTTCGGGTTAAAAGCAAACACAGTCTGTTAAATTCTGTTGACCTTTTACTTGGAAGCAACAGACCTTCAAATATACTTCTTTAATGCAGGAAAATTTGGATTCTGATGCAATCATGTTACTCCAGAAGCCTGGCCTAAGGCCACAGCAGTATCGCTGACAGAAACGATCCAGTGTTCTGCTGGTGCCACATGGCCCCTCTCCCTTCTGTCAGCAGCAACTACAACAATAATAACTTAGGTTTAACCACAACTTTCCAACCTGGTGCACCATACAACTGCAAAGACAGTGGTGGGAGCACACAGGAGGACGTGGCACAGTGTGGAGGCAGATGTCCCTGGCTGAGATTATTTCATTCCGTTGCAACACAAGGTTTTGCTAGCTTAGAACAACCCTGAGGATACCGGCAAGTCAGCATGAGGGTCCTTCTGGTCACAGAACCACATAATAGTTTAAGTTGGAAGGTTCCTCTTGATGTTATCTGGTCCAATCTCCTGTTGGACCAGTAACACCTGGAGTCAATTGCCCAGGACCATGTCCAGTCAGCTTTAGAGTATCTCCAAGGATGGAGACTCCTCAACCCCTCTGAGCAACCTGTGACAGTGGTTGGTCACCCACACAGTGACAGTGTTTGCTGTTGTTTAGAGGGAACCTCCCATGTTTCAGTCTGTGCCCATCCACTCCGGTCCTGTCACTGGGCACCACCAAGAAGAGCCTGACTGTCTTTGCATCCTTCCTTCAGGTATTTATATACATTGATGAGATCCCCCTGAGCCTTCTCTTCTCCAGGCTGAACAGTCCCAGATCTCTCGGCCTGTCCTCACAGTTGAGATGCCCCAGAACTCTTCATCATCTTTGTGGCCTTTTGCTGGACTCTCTCCTGTAGCTCCATACCGGTGCTTTGGCAGTCTGATCCAGATGGCAAATACTGATACCATGCTCCCTTGTCTACTCTGGAAATATGGAAAGAAGGTGGTATGCAGGAGAGCTCATGTCCCTTCCACAAAAAGGGGCTCTCTTGACTGATCAGTGTGTCTGAGCCTGTCTCAGAGCAGCTGTAACTACCAGTTACCACCTAAATGTAACACATACCTCAATCTGAGACTAAAAAAATTCTCTGTCTTCTCTGAGTAGGAAGAGGTTTATTCAAAGAGACTCAACATACTCACTATAATTTATTTTTACAGCAGGTACACCAAACCAAGACAGTTAAAACACTAAGTCTCCAAAGCTCTAGATATTATGTAAATAAACTCTAAATAATTGCCTGCATTAAAGTGTGGTTCAGTGTTCAGCAAGGAAGACAGTTCTTGGGTTTTTTTTAATTAAATTCTGATTTTATCTATAATCCTAGACTGTTCTGTTTATTTACATGAAAAATTATCCTGGTTGTTACAAGCCAAAGCCTTATTCTGAAGTTGTATGATTAACATCAGTATTTCCAAAAGCTACGCATCCAATAGATTTATATGACTAATGACATAAGTCCCTCAACTGGCAGTATAAGCAAACTGAGCTAACCAGGCACATTCTTCACATACAGATGGCAATTTAAACTCAACTCTTGTGAATAATGGAGATAATGGCTGTGAGGATACCAGTCGAAACGGCCCAGAGCCACGCACTCGCCACGATGCCGAACAGCTGTCTATGCATGGTGGGTCAGACAGCACGCTGAAACACACGGCTCCGGCTCACGGCCAGTGGCAAGGAGCCGCAATCGAAGATGTTCTCGTCCCATTACCAGATCGAACCTGCAGCAGGGTTGGCAGAAAGAAACCTGTACCTCCACCTCTGCTGCTTCAGGGCGCAATCTGGCTTCTTGGTATAATCCCCTCTTTATCAGCAATTAACTCAATAGACTCAACTGGAAAATGTAGGACCGGAGGCCCAGGCACTTGCTCCCTTCTGCTAGCTGGGAAGAGGGCGATGACAGGCAATGGGATGGAGCAGCACCACTTCACCCACCAGAGCTGGGCTGGAGCAAGCTTGCCCCTCGGAGCAGATGCCCTCCCACACTAGGACAAAAAATGCCTGCTTGCTTCGAGTACATTTTCCACATGGTTTTGGACTTTCCTCCACTAAGCGCTGATGCTGATTGTCAGCAAGTTATTCACAGCAATCCCTCAGGGTTTCTCTTTGTGGTATTATTAACTTAGACTGTGACTCCAGTTTCAATTTGTGATGATCACCACCCCTGCACAAAAGTGTCCAGCTCTAATAGCTGGCACCTCTGCTGCAAGCACCCTACACTGCCAGGGAGAGCAATGCTGTCCTCAGGCAGTGCGGATAAGCACATCATCGCTTTGGCCAGAATGATGCAGCAGCAGCATCTCTTACACTGCAAACCCACCTCTTGCTGGCACAGGGGTCACAGAGCCCTGCTGCCTGCCTCCAACCTCCCACACACAGCTCCAGGTCTTTCCAGTTGTTAAAAACTGTATTTTAAAAAGCTTCTACTGACTTGTTTATTTTTCATAAAAGCTGATTATTGCCCATTTGCTTCAGACACCAGCCTGCCTGGTTAAAAAAAAAATAAATTATCCCGTTGGCAGACAATCAATACACAAGAACATCTACAAAGAAGCTGTTACAGTTTATCGTGCAGTAATCCATGGATTAAGGTCATTAATAGCACTCGACATATTGCCATGACTCCAAAGGTGCTGTTCTGGCTGACAGGATACACAGAACATAACCCCCTCACAAACATTTTGCCCAAGTTGCTTTCTTTGAAATCTTCAGAGAAAGAGAAGAAAGGAGAAAAAACAGAAAAAGAGATGCCTAGCACAATATCTTGCATTGCACAACAACAACAACAAAAAGTTTTAATGACAATAAATAAACATTTCCAAGTAATACTGAACTTTCTTCTTGTTCACGCTGATGTTTTCACAGTAAAGGAGTTCTTAGTGAGTAACCAAAATTTTGATCTACAGAGCTAAGTTTAAAAGGCAAGTCAAGACATTCTCCCATGCCCAAAAGACAAAGCTACAACCAGACCTTTCAAAATAAGATCCAAAATGCTCAATTTTTCCCTTTAATTATTTATACAAAATAAGCTTTTTCATTCTGTTGACATCAGAACAGAAACGCATCGTCACAGAAAACACTGTGTACTCCCCAAATCCCACAAGGTCAGTAACTTCTTTTATGCAGTACACAAAGTATTTTTGCAGAACTTTTAAAATAGTCTCCTAAAGCATGCCTGATGCCATTAGGAAGTCAGAAGAGGTTGACGGCCTAATAACATAATTGCTAAATATCCTTCAAAGGAGAGAATCCCTTCGCTCTGTTCTAAACTTACACTGCTAGCTGCACTATTGATACATGTAATTATTAATTTAGCTGAGAGTCCCCAACACCAAGGATAAACAACCCATTGTGTCAAAATCAAAGCAATGGCTCGACTTTTCTTCTGTTCATTTAAACAAAAGAATCTGCACACTTTCCATCTGATTTGTTTCATTAGGATTCCGTAATGGTCTAGTACTGTGCCATTATGTATTTTCATTTGCCATGAAACAATGATAATTTATTAAATGTACTCAGGAGAACACAATTGTCCCACCAGCTGTAAGCAATCTTGTATCCCACAGCCATATGAATTTTTGGTAAACAACATATTACCAGTGGAAAAGAAAGTCCTTAGAAAGAAATCTTCGAAAAGCTTCAAATTAAAAAAAACCCAAACAAACGTTAGGGCAAACAACATTTGTATCCATATACATTTTACCAAGAACAAATCAATTTCTGATTAACCTGGTTTAGTTGTAACTCATCATTTCACATTTTCCACTCAGTAGCAGCATTCCACAATGTAGTAGCATTTTCATTACACATGCGATATGTTTTTTCTTACCTTTAAGGAATCAAAGCAGGCAATAACTCTTCCATTTTCGACCTGGCAACTTTTAGGGGGGTGTGCAAATTTGCATTCTTCATCAGAGCGTGAACAAGTTCCCCTCTGAAACTGCCTGCACACTTCTAATGTTAGCCATTTTGTATCTCTTACGGGAGCAACATTCAAAGCCATGATGAAAAGCTGATTTCGACTTTGTAAATTGTTGTCAAGTGAATTATGCCGAGGAAATTTCCAAAAGTAATGGCAAAGGGAACGGAGAGAAAAAGAAAAAAAAAGGAAAAAGAAAAAAAAAAAGAAAGAAAACAAAAATATAAAAAAAAGAGAAGTTAAAAAAAAAAGTGAGGGACAATTAACGATGTCCAACACACACAAAGCAGAATAAACAGAGAAAGTTTATCAGCAAGCAGTCACTCATCAATCATTAAGTCCCGCTTGTGGACATTTGGCTGGGAAAAACCATGCTCAGTCGCATTTCTGTCTGCAAAACACGTGGGCTTGTTGATTGTATCACAGATGCACCAGTTTTAAGACAAGGTCCTTCAATGCAATGGCACTCCTTGATAGAACAGCAGTCCTCTGACGCTTGCTCGCTGGTATTGATTACACAAGAATAGCAATGCAGTCATTTGTTCATGTCCCAGGAATAAGTATTATTCTTCTTCCTCTTTTTCTGCTTTCAGGTTCCCATCAACTAATTGGCAAATGGAGAGAGCTGAGGTATCTTCTGCCAAGCGTAAGGTGAAGGCAATGTCTGGCTGGCAAAGCCGGGATTTTGAGAACACGAGAGCAGCAGTCCTCGCTCATAAAAGTGACTTGACAAAGGCACTTCTTAAGTCACTGACCTGACAAAACAAATACAGTATCAGTTCACATGCAACTCATTCAAATCAACATTACGAAACCTACCATGCCTTCTTATCGGGTTTATAAACACACTGCCAATGCTCACTTGTAATTCTTTTTCCCAAGCAAAATCAGCCTCCTTCACGAAGTTAAGCGTGACAAGGGAATAGCCAGTTGAAACACGTATTGCAGTAATATTCTAGGCAGCAATCCAAAAGTTGGGAATGATTTAAATAGATGAATGTGGCAGACACAATAATTAGGCATGCTGGTTTTGAAACAATTCAGTGTGCTTAGTCTCTGAAACAATATACAAGAACCCGTTTCCATTAATTTATCATTTGGCCATTTTGATTGTGTTTACTACATTATAAGCTGTTACTTGTTGATTTTTTTTATTTCCGTAGAAACAAGGATGGTAGTACACTGTTCAGATTTTTTTGTCTCTCCCTCTGTTTCTTGAAGGAAAAAAACCACCACCACCACCACCACCAACCCAAAAAAACCCCAAAAACCCAGACGAATTTAATTCCAAAATTACAGAGAAAAAAAACCCTTCCGTATCCAGAATACAGAGTTTTCCTGTTAAGCTAAAGGCTGTTTCATAATGGCTTCAATCAAAGGACTCACCACTAAGTCATCATCCTCTAATGAGTTCTAATATGAATCAGTCTTTATCTAAATTTTTCTTTGATTAAATTAGCTTTCATGTACCTTTACAAATCTAGGACTTAAATATGAAACTTAAGCTATTTGGAGACTATAAAATACCTAGGATATTTTATAGATAAAACAGCTCTGAAAATCAAAGGGTTAGATATTATAAATATTTTTTAACAAATGACTATGCTTTATAAGCAGACGGTGAAACCACAGACATGTTTCCTTTTATTCAGCTTCAAAAGAACACAACCTTCACTTTGCAGATACCAGTCAGAAACAGTTAATGGATTTTTTTTTTTTTTTTTTTTTTGTGCAAGAATAAAGAAAGGTAGAAGGACTGGAACAGGTGAGGGTTTAAAATGCATCAATAAAAATAGCTCCAAAAACACTATCAGCTTTCCCATGACAGAAAAATTACCATTCTGTGCTCAGATTCACCTGATTTAATTGAAGTCAGTATTGTTACTAATGCGAGTAACAATTACACAGTTTCAGGAACAGAACCCAGTTCTGACTTCCAGGTTTTCACATCAAAAGACTTTTCTATTACTTAACAATGCTACCAGAAAGGGGTTTACTATGTGACTGATACCTACACCAAAATTTGCTACTGCTAGCATGAATAAATGCTAATTGTTCAAAAATTCAGTTTTGAGTCCAGGGTGCAGTAAGATGGGCTGGATAATACTTAGCTAGCTTTACCTGGTCATCAGGAGTAATGAGTTGCAAGAGAATTAGTACATTTTTAAATAATTCTACATGACCGTAGTATAGTACAGTACATGAATTAAATATTCCTCAAATTAAATATTCTATCAATGTTGCCCCACAGCATTGATGAAGAGTGAGGTGAAGCTGAAAATGTACAAGGAGGTGAGAAAATGCTCATAACTGATGGAAACGAAAGAGAGGGGGAAAGACAAGGAGAGCCTCTCCACAACAGCTTGTTGAGCTGATAGCTTGTTGGGCTGATGATTTAGCTGGCTAAATGTAAAAGAGGAAATATTCTCCCTAGAGCCACCCATTCCAATTCAGAAATGTCAGTAAGGGTTTTCAGCAAGAGATGTAGGAGACAGACGGAAATGATGGGAAAAGGGTAAATGTTACACCACACACCGCTGAAAGTCACGAGTAGTAATACTCTGCCGGGCTGAATACTACTAAAATCGACAAAGTCGTTTCTCAAGCAGTAGGTGTTAAGGCTGAAGAAAACCAGACACTGCACATGGCAGCAAAGCAAATGGCACGCAGGGTATAAATGGCTGTAGCCATGGTTTAAAAAAAAACAAACGTGCAGAGCAGAATCACACGCAAGATTCGTGAGACTGCAGCAAGAATTAATGTCAAAATGCGTTTGGGGCGGGGTAGAGGGTAGAAGAGGAGTGAAATAACAGCATTTCTTATCTTCTTACTACATTAACATTTCCTGAAGAAAGGGAAGCATGTAAAGTTTGTATCCAAAAAACCCATCTTGTCAAAAGTAATGACACTATCTGATTTCTCAAGACGCGTTGAGTGCTTCAGCAGTTTCTACTGATGCAGTCTGAGGAGCAACAGATCCAAGACCTTTCTGAAGGAGGCCATGCCTTCAGCAGGAGGCAGGTGCAAACATAGTGGAGATGGAAGAATTAGAAGTAATTCATCCCCACTGCTTACATGGCCTGTGTGTTCACAACCACATGCTAGGCAGCTGCCATACCTCCTCTGCCCACCACCTGCACTAGCAGGGGGAAGGAAGAGATGCTACCTGGAAAGCTTGAACATGAGAAGGAAGTAGTACAAGGAAAGAGAGAGGAAAGACAAAGCGGGGGGGGGGAAATTATGGGAGGAACAAAAGTTAAGTAGAGTTCAAGATATGAAGAAAGAGCTCAGGATAAATTAAAAATGGGAGTGGAAGGTAGGAAAGTAAAATGGATGGTTGTGGAAGAGTAAAGAAGGGAGAGGATTCATGGGAAATGAGGAAAACATACGATGAGTGGGTAAGAAAGATGAAGGGAGGATGTGAATACTCAAGGAGAGAAGGGCAAGAAGGAATTTTAGAAGGAAAGTAGAAGAGACTACAGTTACAGGGAAAATCCAGGGGTTGGGTAAATGGAGGGAAGTAAACAAGGGAAAAGAAACATGGGATTTATAGAAGAAAATACATCAATAATGATGACAATACTACTCAGTGAAATGCTTCTGAGACCACTGACCATTACTAACAGCACAGCCCACTCTGACCTTATGTGTTGCAAAAAACACCCACGGAGAACACCAGGGCCCCCACCAGATGTGAACGTCTGCTCTTCTTTCCACTATTTCTAACTTTTATTTGTGTCCCACCACATCAGCTAACGCTAGCCATCCTACCAAAACCAATAGGATTTCACCAAGCTAGAGCCCTCAGCATCAACATGGTCCCTTATCCAGGCAGAAGGTTTGCTTTCTGGTTTGCCTGGGGGGATTGTTTTGTTGTTATTGTCATTAATGATTCCAACTCAAGCCTACACTCCCCACTGTAGCTAAACAAACTACCAAAACTTACACATTGACAACTGAGATGCAAAATGCTTAAGCTTACTTAAGCTGAAGAAAGCGTTTAAACATAGGAAGTATAAAAGAACTAATTTTGTTTGGGGTTTTTTTACAACTATTGCTTTTTATTTTCAGTCTCTCATACACTTGGATCAATGGAATTCATCCAGAATGTGCAAGCAAAACAAATGTAGTTTTTCTTAGGCTAAGTGAAATAAATTCATGAACACGTATTTATAAAAACTATTTAGCTTGAGACCACTCTTTTCAGACGTCACTTTCCTTTTGTGGAAAGCTAGTAAGACACAGAGGAGTAGGAGGCTTTTGCCAAACTCATGTTCTTCTGAGAGAATGGGAAAGAGCCTGTGTTAGGCTCCAGATCATCCTTCTGTTCTAAGCCACAAAATCATTTCTCCTTTTCCAAGTAAAAAAAAAACACAAAACAAACACCAAAAAAACAAACTTGTTGTAGAAGCAATTTCTACAGATTATTTTAATTATTGAAGGTGCTAGAAACCCCCAGAAGAGGTGGTTCTTCTCAAGAACACTAGGCAGCCAGCATCTTCAAGAGTTGCAAGCGAGCACACACAGCCCTGCCCTACTACAAACCAGCTGGATGTCTCAGCTAGAAAATAGGAGCTCCTGCTATATAGAAAATACAGGCTGCTCTGGTACAGTAGTTTCACTTAACAGACAGATTATGTGGTAATGGATTACAGAGAATCTGTCTAATGGAGAAGCTGAGACTTCCTGGACATGGTGTATTCATGCTCCAGTAGATAACATGTAGCAAGGAGCAAAGACTTAGTCTTCAAAAAGTCAGCTCTGCAGGTGATCACTTCCAGTAAAGCAAGAAGAGTCCTCTACATGGTCCCAACACAGATCTCTAGTGAAACCACTAAGTTAACTCAAAAGGCGTATTTGCTCCTACTGTCAAAGCTTATCAACATAATCCATATATTTCTTGTATATATGTACCGGAAGCTCAAGAATTAAAGTTAGAAAACCTTCAGTTGTACCTAAGAGGGACTGCATAACTTAAAAGTATACAAACCCTCCTTCCCTGGCAAGTCAGAAGAGATGTAATAAATATACTTCGCTTTACAAGTTTGATCATGTACAATAGTCTGTTTTAAAAGGAAGGAATTTTAAAAAACAAAACAAAACCACCCCAAAAGAAAGACTCACTATGCTGTGGAAGTGGGGTGGTACTTCTTGAGGTCACTAGCAGGGTCACGGCCTAAATTCAGTTAACTATGTGAACTCAAGTGGGATGAAACTAACCTACAGGACCTACCTACAGTCACCAAAAGTGGCCTGTTGGATACTCTAATGCCAAGAGAAGGTCTTGAGAACTCAGCTTTCAAACCCAGCACGCATACACTGCAACTCTTCAGAAACAAGACTGTTAGCTTAGCAAAACATGGGAACACTTTTAAGAGGACCAAAGTCACATCTCTAATCCCGGGGAAATTTTACTGCCCAATTTTAAGATCTTGACCCAAAGCAGGTCAATACATGTCCCAGGACATCCCAGGACATCCAAACTCAAGGATTAAGCAATGAGCCCCAGACTACAGATGCCTCTTCAGACTACTGACAAGAACTGTGTTCCTTCAGAAAGCTACTGCTCTTTCAGCAGCTGATCACACTTACAAAAGAAACTTGCTTTGCAGTTCACCGTGTTTACAGACAAAGCCTACTAGAAAGATTCCCTGTATAAGTCTAATACATAAGGATCCTTCTATAATCAGATCAAGTATCTTGAACATTCATTATGGAAATACAGATATCTGAAGACTGGCAACAACCAAACCCTCAACCTTAAGGCCAGGAAAAGGCATCCAAATCCGGCTCAGTCATCCCTCCTGCTTGCAGCTGCACAGTGGACTCCACTTACAAAGCATTCAGTACACAGCCACCTGTTGTTCAGGAGACACTGGCACGTGTTTTAGTCCCAAAGATAGTGAGACTTTGCTTCAGTTTTTCAACTACACCTCACTTACATTCTTTTAAATGTGCTTTTTTCCACCATTGTTTGTGCTTTAAATAGCACTCAAGGCCTCCAAACCAAAGAGAAGCTGCACACCAAACCTTCAGTTCTAGCTACCCGCCATTTCCTTGACTCCCGCGCAAGGTTTTCTCTTGCTCTCCCTCAGATTCCCTGCCGAGGACAGCAAGGTTGCAGCTTAATCCTCAGCTAAAGCTGGATCTGTTATGATCTGCCTCGCCAGGTGCAGAATAAAGCCAACACAGCAGCACCATGAGGCATCTTGCGTGACACACCGGCCAACTCAACCGAGACGTGCCCACCTGCCCATGCCCCACACCTGAAGGAGTGAAGGAGGTGTGCCAGGGCATGACGGCACGGGCTGCAGCCCTGCTCCCTCCCCTGCACCCCACCTGCACCAGGTCTGCCTCCTTCTTGCAAGCTCCTCTAATTACGACGCTGCATCCCACGAGATGTGCTCTCCGTCCCTGGAAAGCAAGGCTGACTCTCAGTCATCACACGCTAATTTAAGCCTCCCTGTGCAAAATCCCCCACTAACCAATACAGAGAGGTTCTTATGACAGAAGATGCTAACATGAATGAAAAGGCGGGGGGGGGGGGGGCGGGGAAGTAATTCTCAAGACAAAAAACCTGCCAGCCGCATGGCTTTTTATCCACAGCAAAACAGACAACATTTTTAAAAAGAAAACAAAAAGTAAATTT
>WUAM01000070.1:262360-290049 GCA_024336885.1 Actenoides hombroni | reverse complement strand
AAACAAAACAGCCTGAGCACTACCAAAAAAAGACCTATTATACTCTAAAAAAAAAAAAAAAAAACCAAACAAACAAACAAAAAAAACAAAAAACAAAAAAAAAACCAACTAAAAAAAAAACAGAAAAGGAAGACACTAAAAAGATGCAGTGGTATTCTACTTGTATGCTTTTGGGATTTCTTAAGAACAAAGTTCAGTCAATTTACATATTCAGAGGGCTGGGCTGGCTTTTGTTGTTGTTTGAGGTTTCTTCCCATTATTATGGTTCTGTAAAGTTGGATGGAAATCCACAATTTAAGGCTCCAGTATTTTTTTCTGGTTTCATTATTGCCACACATTGACCAGACAAGCAAGGGCTTCCAGGAAAAAAAAATAAAGAAGAATGCTGCTGGTTCACAAGTCACAACACAATCTAAATTTTATAGCTGCAGCACTAAAGTCAATAAAGCCACACAAATAAACAAGTTTAGTATTTTTAAACCAGAAAAGTAGAAAATTTCCTGCTGTTTCTGATGTCCTATTTCAAGGCAGTCATTTTTACCTTGCAGTGAAACACTCCAAAGATGAAAACCAACACATCTGCCTTTTCCCTAAGTGAAAAGTATGCTGGCATTTTGGTGTCTGGAGGCTAAGACAGTTGAGACACAGGTGGCTATCTTTACCAAAGCAGACCATTGCTACTAAGTCTGTTTTCATTTAATTTCCCTCAAAAACCAAACCACCCTATATTGATTCCTATGACAAGAATCCTCAAATTTAAGGACTTCAAGTTTACGCAATCCTACTGCAGCAGAGCTTCCTCTCACCCATTTCACTGGAAGCCTGAAAACATCAAGTATATTTCATAAAGTCTTATCACCTACAAATATGTTTACAAGTAACTGTCAGTTTTTATTTTACTAAAGAGTACAATTCTGACAACTGTAGAGAAGAGCTAGAAAATACAAATCCTAGAAGCTCAAAATTAAGCAAAACGAAAGCAAATGAATCATCTCACCTTTGGAACCTGATGATTTCTGTGGGACCTTGTTCTCACGATGGCATGAATCTTATGGATGTTAAAAGAAATTTCATCTAAAAGGGTAGCTAAAAGCTGTAAGCATTTGCATATGGTATGAAGACTGAAGTCAGAGTGGAATGGGAGAAGTGCCTACGGACTGGAGAAAAGCCAATGTCACTCCAGTCTTCAAAAAGGGCAAGAAGCAACATCCAGGAAATTACAGACCAGTCAGCCTCACCTCCATCCCTGGAAAGGTGATGGAACAGTTCATTCTGGGGATCATCTCTAGAGACATGGAGGAGAAGAAAGTTATCAGGAGTAGTCAGTATGAATTCACCAAAGGGAAATCACGCTTAACTAATCTGATTGCCATCTATGACTGCATGACTAGCTGGATAGATGAGGGAAGAGAAATGGATGTTGTCTACTTTGACTTCAGCAAGGGTTTTGATGCTGTCTTCCATAACATCATGATAGGTAAGCTCAGGAAGTGTGGGTTAGATAAGTGGACGTGAAGTGGATTGAGAACTGGCTGAACAATAGAGCTCAGAGGGTTGTGATCAGTAGCACAGAGTCCATTTGGTGACCTGTAGCTAGGGGTGTTCCCCAGGGGTCAGTTCTGAGTCCAGTCTTATTCAATATCTTCATCAATGACCTGGATGAAGGGACAGAGTGTACCCTCAGCAAGCTGCTGATAATATGAAACTGGGAGGAGTGGCTGACACACTGGAAGGCTGTGGACATTTAGTGAGACCTGGAAAGACTGGAGAGTTGGGTGGAGGGGAACCTCATGAAATTCAACAAGGACAAGAGTCCTGCACCTGGGGAAGAACAATCCCATGCACTGGCACATGTTAGGGGTAGACCTGCTGAAAATCTGCTTCCCATAGAAGGACCTGGTGTCCTGGTGGACAGTGAGTTAACCATGAGCCAGTAACGTGCACTTGTGACCAAAAAGGCCAGTGCTATCCTGGGGTGCATTAGGAAGAGTTCTCCTCCTTCTCTACTCTGCTCTAGTGAGGCCACATGTGAAGTATTGTGTTCAGTTCTGGTCTCCCCAGTTCAAGAGAGATGGGAAAATACTAGAGAGAGTCCAATGGAGAGCTACAAGGATGATGAAGGGACTGGAACATTTCTTAGGAGTAAAGGCTGAGAGACCTGGGGCTGTTTAGTCTGGAGAAGACAAGACTGAGAGAGGATCTTATTAATGTTTACAACTATCTGAAGGGTGGGTGTCAAGGAGAAGGGGCCAGTCTCTTTTTAGTTGTGCTCTGTTATAGGGTGAGAGGTAATGGTCACAAACTGGAATACAGTTCCACCTCAACATGAGGAAAAACTTTACTGTCAGGGTGACAGAGCCTGGAACAGGCTGCCCAGAGAGCTTGTGGAGTCGCCTTCTCTGGAGACTTTCAAAACCCTCCTGGGTATGTTCCTGTGTGGCCTGCCCTGGGTGATCCTGCTCGGGCAGAGGGGTTGGACTCGATGACCTCCAGAGGTCCCTTCCAACCTCTACCATTCTGTGATTCTGTGAAGTTCAGGGCACACAAATTCTACAAGAGCCCCCAAACTCAAACATGATTTTACTTCCAATAATCCACTGTAATTTTCATAATGACATTTACCAAGAGAGTTGTCCTCCTCTGCTTTGCAATATAACCATAACTGCGAACTATCTTTTATTATTTACCAAAAATTTTTGCAAAGTCATACCCAAAGCCAACTGTGAAGAGTTACAAAATGATCTCATGATAATGAGTACACTGGATGATAACATTTCTTAAGAGCGTAACATAAATATAGGCAAAATAATGCAGGTGAGGGGAAAAACTGAAAAGCAATAAATAGTACACCACACTCAGTTCAAACAAGACACTACTACAAAGGAAAGATCTTATGAACATTACAAGGCAATTTGATGAAAACTTTATAGAATCATCATTGAATGGTTCAGATTGGAAGAGACCTTAAAGATCATCAAGTTCCAAACCCCCTGCCCACCTCCCACTAGACCAGGTTGCTCCAAGACTCATCCAGACTGGCCTTGAACATATCCAGTGATGGAACATCCACAACTTCCCTGAGCAACCTGTTCCAGTGCCTTACCACCCTCTATGAAGAGCTGCCTTCTAATTTGTAATCTAAATCTACCTTCTTCCAGTTTGAAGCCATTACCCCTCAACCTATCACTACAAAGCCTTGTAACGAATCCCTCCCCAGCTTTCTTGGAGGCCCCCTTCAGATATTGAAAGGCTGCAGTAAGGTCTCCCTAGAGCCTTCTCTTCTCCAGGTAGAACAATCCAACTCTCTCAGCCTGTCTTCCTAGGAAAGGTGTTCCAGCCCTCTGATCATCTTTATAGCCCTCCTCTGGACCCACTCCAACAGGTCCACGTCCTTCTTGTGTTGGGGGTTCCAGATCTGGACACAGTACTCCAGGTGGGGTATCATAAGAGCAGAATAGAGGGGCAGAATCAACCTGCTGTCCAAGCTTCTTTTGATGCAGCCCAGGATATGGCTGGCTCTCTGGGCCGCAGTTGCACATTCACAACTCATGTTGAGCTTTCCATCAACCAGCACGTCCAAGTCTCTCTCCTCAGGGCTGCTCTCAATCCATACTCTGTCCATGCTATATTTGTGCTTGGATTGCCTCAACCCAGGTGCAGGACCTTGCACTTGGCCTTGCTGAACTGCATGAGATCGGCACGGGCCTACCTCTCAAGGATGTCACAGTCCCTCTGGATGGCATCCCTTCCCCCCAGTGTGTTGCTCACACCACACAGCTTGGTGTCATCTGCAAACTTCCTGAAGGTGCTCTCAATACCACTGTCCGTATCACCAACAAAGATAAAAATGCTCAGCAAGTACTCAGCAAAACACTCAGCAGTTGATGGAGTATAAAGGAAGCAGAACATTTGGCAATATGGAAGGAAAACAGAAAAGAATTACATTACTACATATAATCAAGGAGCATGTAACTCTTGAGAGATAAATTAAGTTTGGGTCCCTCCTATCTCGAAAAAGAAAAGAGGGGAACAGCAACAGCACCATCAGCGCTATGGAAAGACTCACATATACAAAGAGACAACAGCAAGGCTTTTGACAACAGAAAGAACAGGACCTTCATACAGACTGATGATGAGGACCATTAATTTGTGTAGGAGGCTGGGGACACTCAGTGAATTACCCATCAGGAAACCATACAAAAGACAGCTATGTTTGCATATAGCAAACAGCTAGAGCATGGAGTTAAACGGTAGATGATGTACTGAAGGTCAAAAATATGAAGAAGTTTAAAATAACTTTTCAGCTTAAAAGTCAGATCATTTAAACAGTCATTGGAATCACCAATGGCTACTAATTCAACGGCTGAGAAGGAAAGTCCTCCTCAGAAAGCCTCTCACCCCTGGTGACTAGCAGCTAGAATCATGTGTCAGCCAAAGCACGTACTGCTGTCCTCAGCTTACCCTTTTGCCTTCTCCACCTTAGGACAACAGCTCCTTACAAGCAGCCTAGTCCCGCAGCCAGGGCTGGCTACAAATCCATAGGGACATGCTGATCCTCAAGCCCTCCCATGAGAAACTCAACACTTTCATCTCCTATTTCAAACAAACTGATTTCAGAGATGGTGGACTCGTTCCACCTATCTTCAGGCACTTAAATACGTCACTGGGAACCAAAAAGCACAATTTTCTTCATTGTCCTCATGGCAAAGAGGAGACAGCCACCTCCAAAGGACAATTCAGAACGTGAAGGCACAGTTTTATTTCCTGGGACCGCCACAAAGCCATTGACCTAACTGGACAGGCACATGCCCACTAGGACCGGCAGATGACACGAGTGACTGCGCCACCTGCTCTGCACTCCAGAGGGATGATTTAACAACTTGGGAAGGTGAAAAAAACAACCTTGCAGAAACACGTGTTTGTTCGCAGGCCTTACTCCCTTGCCCTTCAGTGGTTGTGTCCTGCTCCTCAAGAGAGTGGGGAGAGAGGAGGGACAGAGAGTGGAAGAACAGAGAAGGAGAGGAGAGGAACCAGATCCCCCGCATCCTACGGATGTGTCCAACCACTTTGAGCTCCACAGGTGAGGTCCAAGTCCAGGAGATGGATTTAGTTCCAGGTATTGCTCTCCAGCTTCTCCCTTTGAGATGGATGTTGTGGCTTCTTAACACTTAGGACCCTTTACACCAAGGATTAAGCTGCCAGCTTCTTCCCTCCCCCCCGCTGGCGTTTACACTTCAAAGAGCTGCTACTGGGGATACCAAAGCCTTTGAAAGTAGCCTCACCGCACAAAGTCATGAGCATTAAATGAGGTCTTTTAAAAAAAAAAAAAAAGGAAAAAAGAAAGTGCTGGCTTTATAAACATGTCAGTGCAGCCACTTTCAAAGCCTTTCATACCTTCTCCACTTTGCCAAAGAAAATCAGGGGGTTTTGCCCTCCCCCTCCTTAAAATGAGGGCAATAAAACAGTCTAGCCCAAAGTGTGTCCCAGCATTAGCAGAGAATTAGCAGGAACTAAAACATACACAGGAATTGTAAAACAAACTAAAAAAAAAGAAAAAAAATATTTAAATAAATAAATACACAGGAAGCAAAAAGTTTTTTAAAGGGCAGCGGCGGAGCTCGCACTGCTGGCGCGTGTTCAGCATGTCAATAAGGAGCGCAGCGCTGCCATCCCCATCCCCGGCAGCCCCCACACCGGCCTCCTCCTCCGCAAAGGCCTCTGGCCAGCCCCAGGACCTGCCCCGCGCGGGACCCGCCGCTTTCGGGCTGCACAGCGAGGAGGTGAAGGTGGGCAAGCCAGTGTGGACCTCCTCAGGGCAGCAAGAGGCCGTAGGGAGCTGGGGATGCTGTGCCACAGGTGAAGGCGGCTGTCAGGGAAACCCCGTGCGGCTTTGGAAGGAAGAAAAGCGAGGCAGTGCTGAAGGAATTGCTGACCGGGCGCAAAGGTGTTATGGGCCTGCCCATCTCACCAGAGACACGGCCAGAGGCGTCTGCTGGCAAAGCAGCGCGGCTGTAGGCTTGAAATACGCACATAGCTGCCGTTAACAGCGCCGCAGACCGTCTGAGAGGTGGGAAGGAGTACCCAAAAAAGATAAAAACACTTTGATATCCTACAAGGCAGCAGCTTCCTCCACCTCGATGTCTGGAGGAGTGTCCCACAGAGACCTACCGGAGGGCCACGTTAAGGCATAAGCCCAAAATGCTGAAACCTGGCTTTGGAAATCAGCCTTCCGAGTGTTTGAAAATAAATGGAAATCTTGCCACCTTGTAATTTGAGGTTAGCTTTAAGCTACATTCACAACACTGCTCATAATACCTATAAAGTGTAAAAATCAGGACAGATTCAGGAATTTGCGGGGCGAGGGCTGAGCCATTTAGTTATATAATAACAGAGCACTTGGGAACACAAACAAACAAACAAAAAAACCTCATGCCATAAAAATCTTCAGAAATCCAGGGGGGAAAAAAATAGTATTCAGCCTGGATAGGAGAAGAACACTACAGGGTTAAGAAAAACAAACAAATTTTGAAAAACAAAATCATTTTTTGCCAGGCCTATCTCTTAAAAGTGATCACACAAAAAACATACTGAAAAGTTGTCTTCATAAATCACAAAAAGGGAAAGGAAAAAGTTAAAAAAAAAAATAAGCCATTCCTAACCAAATTCTTCCATAAAACTAGAGAAGGAAAACATTTCTCTTTTTTTTTCTTACTTGTATTCCCTAATTCTGCCTATTGTCAGAGGTACTGTACTCTCTGCAGGAGAGATTTTACAGCACATGAACCTCCAGATCAACCCTGTCTCTGAGATCAGCAACATGCAACATTCAGACCTTCCCAAAACGCTGCTTATCATCCACTCAAATTATTGATCCAAAATATAAAAAAAATAAGACTCTGATATGAACCATCTGTTCCCGTTTCTTGATTCATTTCTTTATGCAACAACTGTACCACTAAACCTCTCCTACTGTCTCTATTAGCTATTGGTTAGTATTACAAGAATTACTAAAATGAAAAAAAAACCAATGTATTTTTCTGTGTGTGCATATTACATACATATGTGTATGCAACTGTGGGCATACAACTAGGTATAAAACTGGGCTGAGGGGCATGGAGGGAGAAAGAAGAAAAAAAAACCAAGACAAGAATGTGAACATGTGTGTTTATTCCTTTTGGTTACAGTTGAGCTCTTCTGCCTTACAAAATTGAAGGTATCACCAGCCCAACAAGTCCTTTGCCAGACTTATGGCTCCAGGAATCCTACAGGTCTTCTACAAAAGGCAAGCTGCACACTGGTAATTCTCAACAGCTTTAGTAATGATCCATAGCACAAGGAGTTTCCTACATAATTAGTATTTCTCTGTGTTAGTTATAAGGATTTTGCACTTAATCTCCTATTGGGTATGCTCTTCAATTTTCACAGCCCCAAAGTCTTCCTTTTTTAGCATGCCCAAAATACTGAACTAAGAATTTTACATCGCCAGCACTCTCAGAGAAAAGCTCAGTGTTTGAATGGTCTTATTAAAAAAGGATAATTAAAAAAAAAAACAAAAAAACCCGGGGAGATTAAGAAATTGGCAGATTCTAGAAAGGGCCTGCATGATTTCTTTCTCCTCACACATCCTCTTCTCCAAACAGAGATGAGAAGTTTGGGATTTTTTTTTTTTAAACAAAAACCAAAAACCAAAAAGACTTTGTTCTCTATATATCAATAACCAACAACTATCACTGCATTTGCTAATTATGTATAAGAAGATTAGTTTAATTAGTCAAGGAGTTAATAATACTATTATTTGAACTAGTTTTCAGCACTGACATGCTCTTGAGTTTTATTTTCCTCAGGCTATAATTTCAGCCTGTTTACAGACCAGTTACATAGCACTGGTTCACACTAGTTAACCATAACATGTTGTACTAAACGTATCAAATTAGCTTCACAATCAAAGCCTGGAAAATGGTTTTAAAAAGAATATATATACTAACAAATTCTAAAGCAAGTTATTTGATTCTCTTTTGCTACAGTTTCCTAACAGCCATATTCACAAAATGGGGGGGAGTCACTGGGCTTTAAAAAACCCCCACAGTGTTTCTTCACTGAAAAAAAAAAATAAAATTCCTCAAAGTCTGAAATTTCTAGTAACATTAGAAAACAAGGTATCACTAAAAGCTATTCTATGAAATTTAGATCTTAGCAACATGTCTAACTAATGATTTAGGAAATTAAACCCATATGCAAAATCATTAATGAGGAATTCCATTTGAACACTGTCTTTTTCTCATCTCTCAGTACTGAACATTTTACAGAAGTTTTACAAATAAACACAGTACAGTTTATTCCTGACATACTTGTGAGCAACACAGAAGAACATTCATCCACAGCAGCGGTGGGTTACCAGACCTAAGTGCCTGAAATCCCACAGAACATTAAGAGCTTGCTTTTTTTTTTTTTCTTGCTCAGAAAATTATCTTAGATTTCCGTAAATATATGCTTGCAAATTAAGAACTTGATTTGACTTTATAAACACTCTATAGTCAAACACTATACTTCAGGACCTGTAACTCATTAGAAAAATCCTACCTTAGGAAAATGAAGAAACTAATTCTAATCAGAGTAATTATTCCTTGAAAACAGGCAGATTGCACACAGTCAGACTTTACTTCACTAATAGGTCTGATGAAATCCACGAAGCAATTAAGTAGACAAGATATTACTAAATGAAAAGAGGTACCAGAGTCTGGTCCAAAAATACTTTTATTACCAATTGTTTACATAACAAATGTAAATGCAGAACATTCACTACCACCTCCACCCTATATATATATATATACACACACACACCTTGGGAAAGAAATATTTTTTTTCCCCCCAATCCTTTTGTCACTTGACTGTATGTCAATAGTTTGACACAAACTATTTGAGTGATGAATGCAAATTTTCACTTTGGCAGTCAGGCATAAGGAAGATAATTCTATGTGTTGCAATCTCCAAGGTACAAAAACCAGCCCTTTAAATCATCTGAAACTAAGAGACAGTCTCAAAACATGAGACTGAAAAGTTTTCTCTGAAAGCTGTGCATAAAAATGGTTTTATCTGCAAAAATTAAAAATTCAGCTCACATTGTATAGCTTGAAAATATTATATAACTTGGTTCTATCAATTATCAATCTTTTCCTCACAATTACCTATCATTGGTCAATCTCTGCCTCACATGCTTAGCACATTCTGCACTCAAATAACATATTTAAACATCAGCAGTGATAGCTAAACATACACATCTGTACCCCATGGATTTTTAATAATAATGCTCTATACCCTGACATGTTTCACTTGTTAGCAGAGTTTGAAATTCTCAGAAGACACGAGACTGATTTTATTTAGAAAAGCATAGCATTTAAAAATAACTGGTTCATGAACTGAAGATGAGTCAACAACTGAGCTGCAGGTCTTCAGCGACTATTTAGCCAGGGAGCAGGGAAGCTGAATCAAGCTCCTCTGAGCAGGGTCAGCCAGGAGGTGACATGGAGAGTTTTGAGCCCATGTCCTGTACTTCTCTTTGGATGTGGCGGGGGATGGACAGTTGGTCTAGAAGGGCCTACTTACTGCAATACTTTTAAAATTAGTGTAATTTGTTCCTAGGCTAGGAAAAAAAAAAAAATCAAAAATCTTGACACTTTCCCCAAAATTACAACACTGAAAGCTTTTCTAGGCAGTAAAAGGGTTTTTTTACCTGATTTCTTCTTTAAGAAATTGATCTTTAGTCTCCCTCAGCTCATCCACTTCATTTTTCTACTGACATCCTATTTGAATACAAATACCTATCTGCCATGTTCACAGCTATTACAGGAGAAATAAGATGATAACATTTTCTTGCTATTCCACCAACTCTTAGTCTTGAAAAAAAACAATTTTAAAATGCTGTATTATATACTGTACATATGAATAATGCTGCTGTAACACAACTGAAGACAGCATGTTAATTCAGGTCACTAATTGGGTGGGATCCTAAAAGGTACTGAGCACCATCAATGAATATGGCAGTCTAAGAAAGTCGAAGAGGCTTCAGCACATGACAGGATGAGGCAATGTCCTCAGACTTCTCCCGCAATATGACAGTAAAGTTTGCTTCCAATCTAATAAATTATAATTAATAACTCTTCTATTCTTCCAGAATTATACAGACTTCTGCCTAAATAGCCCTTTCTCTTCTCTCCAGAGCATTTAACATAAATCTTCTCCATTCCTTCCTGAGGCTCCTCCTCAGCAAGAAAGTTGATGTGCCTCAGCACAGTGAAATCATTGCTCTAAAAGCCAGCCTGCTCATTAAATTATTCTGCTAGCTGTGTGTTCTCTCATTAAAAATGTATAAAGATCAGATAATTGCAGCACATATTATTAACCTTGTTTCCCTTGTTTTCGTGTACAGGTTCTGTTTTGCTGCTGAGACAAAGGCCTGGAAAGGGCAGGGGAATTGCAGAGCTGAACTACAATACAGAAAACTCTCCCAGCTTGCTTGCAGAGGGAATCACAGCGCAGTCAAAACCGCCTGTACTTTTATAACGGGGCAAAATATTGTAATCTTGTTGTATGGCTCCTACAAGTCTCAGACAGACAGTCTTGGCTTTAGTTAAAGGCTCTGATAGGGAATTATTTAGATCAGCCAGTCTAATTCACCTAAATCTTCAAATGTATCTGCTATAAACTTCAGATTTCCAGGTTGACTCCTTGTCTATCTTACAGCTAGGAAGGAGTACCAGACAACAACCCAGCTAAAAATCCAATTAGGGTAACAGCACTTCTGAAACACACTGACCCATTTCTTTTTTTACTTGCGTTATTTTAATATGCGTAGACTCACGTTCTATTTCTGAAGACAGCTATTTACACTGGAAATTAATTCCCTTTGAAAACAAGTTACCATAAAATCCACCTATTGCACCCAAGCAGTATACATCCACCGGAGAAATATTGTTTCCCTGACTCCCCCAAGCAACACATACAGTATGCAGCATACTGCAGCAAACTCTTTAAACATTCAATAAAAGACAACGATCCTCCTACCTTCTTTAGCCCTGTCTATTCGGCACATTCCCAACGTGAACAGGAACATCTGATATAAACAAACAGCCATATCTTTCCCATCGCATCATGGCAAGTGATTTTCACATGAAATGATGAGCAGCTTGTAATATTAATTTTTTTTTTTTTTTTTTTTTTGTGCTGAGAAAGCCTTGTGCCTTATCTGGGGATTTTTCCTCAGATGATGAAGCAAAGACACAGCCTAAACTCTGTTGCCGAAAGACTGCAGCCCTTCCTTCTCCCAGAGCCCTCCCAGCATATGGCAGCCAATCACACCCAGCTTCGTCAGCCCTACTGCTCTTAAACTGATCCTAACAGGATGATTGGCACGGCAACACAGCACTTCTAATGTGTAAAAACAATGCATCCATACTGATGAACCAGGAATTTCCCCCGCGCAGGAAAGGAGTTTTACTGGCAGGGTAAAGAGATCCCTCCATGAAATCACATACGCAGCAAAAGCAAACAACTCTCTCTCTCCTTCCACTGCAACACCAGCTACTCCATTTATCGCACAAGGATTTTTGAAGCTTTTGCCAATCGTAAACGCTTTGCACAAAGGTTTCTGAAACTGCAGAACTGCAGTGGCACTGTTTTGGTGGTAAATGTGAGCTGTGCACCATAAACCAAACAATCAATCCTTTATTTTAACACGCAGCTGAAACGCACTCTGATTCAGGCAGTAATATTCTCATTTTAATACTGCATGTGCAGCGTTTGCACCGAACAGCAATACACACATAACATCTTTCCAAATATCGGTGACCAGTTGTTAAGGACTGCAGGTACGGGATCCTTCTCAATGAAAACATCATCTATATGATGGTGGTTTAATATCCTTGGCAGATAAATCACATCAGCAGCATTTAAACTGTGGTTCATGCGATTAGCTTACGACTGATGTTCATCTGTATCAAGGTTCTGGCATAAGGACTATGATACCAGTTGCCATTTTCAAATCAAACTGTGGGTAGCTCGATACGCTTGGTACGCAAGGTCTGCTGTCAGTCAGCTTTCCCATAAATTTTGCTGAAGTTTTAAAACCAGAGAACAAAGCGGACGAGGATTCTTGAACAAGAGTGGCAATTAAGAAAAACACAAAAAGCAGCTTAAGCTGAAAGTCAACCTTTATCCAGAAAAGGATGAAGATTGCAGTGCAATACTACTTTAGATGGCAGTTTATGCAGTTCAAGCCATTATGTAAAAAAATGTGTAAAATGTGTTTAAAATTCCACTAAAAGTTTAGAAATATGAATAGACAAGAGGAAAACAAAGCTTTCATTCACTGGCAGCTCTGTCCCAAGGCCCCATTGTTTCCTATGGACTGTTTTGCATATTATAAATGCAGCTTCCCAAAAATCCATTATTCCAGTATCCCGCAAGCAAAAACTCTCCTTTGGGCTAGACCATCTCCCACCCAATTTGTGAAACCCACCCCCTCCCTGGCATAGCTGAAAGGCACTCCTGCCAAGGAGGATTCTGCCAGCCAGCCCTCGGTCTCTGCTCAATCACCCCCTCTGCTCTCTTCTGCCCTATATAGGAAAGAATATACAAATAAACAAACAAAAATCGAAACACACACCCAAAAAACCCCAAAAGCAAAAAAACCAAGCAAACAAAAAAAACCCCAAAACAAAACAAAAGCGAAACAACAAAAAACCCTCAAACAAACAAACAAAAAAACCCAAACAAACATGAAAAACAAACCACCAAACGAAACCAAAAACCCACAACCAAACAAACCCTCCAAACCCACAAATTAGTTTATTCTTGTGGGTCTCAAGAGACCCTGGTGACAGGGATGGTAACCACCCATTATCAAGATGGCCTGGTGCATCTCGTTGGTATTTTCCACATTCGTTTGACTTTGCCAAACTTGAGCTGCCCATGTTAAAAATTTTCCATGCTGGACATCTGCTGCAGGATTTATTTACTTTTCTGCCAAAACACAGTTTGCCCATTTCTGAGATAGCCTCAGAAAAAACATGTTGCTCTGCTACCCTTGTAATTCATTCACCGGGGAACTCTGGCTCCCCTGACCGTGTTGGGGCAGTCTTGAAATTTGGCAGCTTGCCGATTCCTTGCTTTTTTGTTAGTTTTTGTTTGTTTAATCAAGGCTACGTTTTTTACCGTACTTATGGAAATATTTTCCTATTTGACAAAGCTTTAAAAACCGACAGAATTCAGCTGACATCACCTTTTAATTTTATTTCCCTGATCCCTGCAGTACAAACCTCAGAAAACATTCTGCAGTAAGCGTCCACCACCTCCTCCCGCCGTCCATCCGTATGTGACTGGAAAGGCACCAGCCCCACAGTGCGACTGAGCATGTAATGGGCTCAAGTTACAGGAGATTAGCAGGATTTCCCCTGTAACTGCTGCTCCCATCTGCCAGAGACCAGACATTGGAGCTGACAGCAGGAAGACAACCTCGCCTGTTGCTTTCATGACCCTTCGGCTGGTGCCCCACGGATGTGCAGGAGACGGGCCTCTGAGAGCATAAGACAAAGGGGTGAGAAAGGTGGGGTGGACCAAAATGTGACACAACACTGGGCAGCAGTGAAAGAAACAGCAATGAGAGGGAAAGGGAGGAAGAGATGCAAGAGCCAGAATCTGGAAATCCTGCATTCTGGTCAAGCAGGTCACAACGAGGAAGAGGATGGAGCCCAAGCCAGACAAGGAGCTGGGGAGAATAAGTGGCACAGGCACCACCAGTCAACAGAAGCCAGCCACACTCCCCATGGGCCACAAGCACGTTCATACAGCAACACGTGCCAACAGCAATTGTCATCTGTCAGTTTGCTTCCAAAGGGGGAGAAATCTGCACATATACCTTAAAAAACCAAAACAAAACACTTACCCAAGACAAGCCACTAACACAAACCCCTGAAAGGTAAGGGTTCAGCACTGCCTGCACAACCCTATCTCAGCACCACTGCTTCACAGTACACATGCCAGTCTTCACTCGCTACAAGAGCTTCAACTGTAGTCAAACAGGGTTGAGATGCTCCCAGGTATCATTCCCAGGAGTCTCAAATCACGGATGCAAAACTAGCAGCCATGAGTCCACCCAGCTCCTCATGTGGGTCGTTACATCTTAGTTCCTCCCTTGCCAAAGGGCCAGAAGCACCTCACTCAAAAGGACATGTTGAAAATAAATCGCGTCACATTTGTGAACCCTTCAGCTAGACCCCATCAAAAACCTCAAGAGAAAATGTAGGATCTTTCTTAAAGATGGCACTTGAGTAGTGCACAGCAAATAAGGCATGAGTTCATGGACTGGAAAAACCAAGATTTTAAAAAATATCTGGTCTGGACATTGAGGAGTTTCTAAGTGACTGATCTCAAATTGAGGTGTGCCCATACGCCCATACACCCATCCGCTTTTCACACCAGTTACAAAGAAAAAGGCCAGGACTTTAATTTTCAGACCAATTTATACAAATATATATATATTGAAGTTCAAAATTACATCACCTTTACAAGCTGAGAAATTCAGATGTCAAACACAACAATGAATAACAAAGATAAATTCCCCAACTCAGAGAACATCACCTGCTCTGCTTGACATGCTGCTATAATTAATGAGTGAAGGTGAAAACACTGCTAAGAGTGACTATTACAATTTTCTGAATGCTGTGAATGTAACTTTTGGAGAAAAGTGGACTAGTTTGGAAGTGATAAAGAAGAGGAGCATTGGAACATGTAGAACCTGCACAGCTGTTTTTCCTTCTTTACTCTTGAATCATAGTGATTAGGTCTAATCTCAGAAACAAGAGAACTTCCCAATTTAAAAAGTTCTGCAAGAAGCATGGAATATATGAAACACTAACACTGAAGACACCAAGCCACTTACATGACATTCAGCACAGCAGAAAGATGATTTTGAACCTTGCACAGACGACCAACAGTGTCACTTTGGTAAGTTCAGGAATGGCAAGAAGAACTTCCCAACTATTTCCTGTGTCAGTAATAGACTCTTCCCTTAGGAACTTCCCTCAATAGCTAGTACCAGCAAAATTCAGCCTTGGTAGCTATGGTCTGAATGACAGCATAAAGAAAAGTCAAGCAGCTGCCAAGTTTGTAACAGTAGGCACCTAGACCTATTCATGCGTAATACCACGGACACAGCCTCTGCAAAATACCTCTCTCTCTCTCAGGGCTGAAGTGATGGTAGAAATCATTACAAGTTGCAAAAATAAAGAGTAATGACAAAATTGAAGTTTCTAACTGGAAGCAGGCACGCTGCCCTGAAAGAACACTGCTAGGTCTAATTTTGGTTTTAAAAATACACTTACTAGGAGAACTTGAAGCCCAGGATTTCAATCATTTTAACTTCCTAGCACCCAGACATCCCAACATCTCCCTAACCTAGAGACTGATTGTGCAGACATGAAAACAGACTACTGTATTTTCACCATATATGCTGAGAGAAATATGAAATGAAGACACACCACAGAAGCAGCCATATATTCAAGTTACATGTTAGGATTCAATCTTACCAAAATTAAGGTAGCATCTGGAGGCCTTCCAAATCCCCTCTCTCCTTCCACTCGTTGCACAAGGAATTTAAGCCATGTGTAGACTGTGAGATCCAAACACATGGGTTCAGGCACGCATCCAGACTGCAACCTGACTTTATTTTGGGATGACACCAATTCCCCATCAGGATGAAAACTGAGTACACGTGCACTGCTCCTTCACAGGGTGGTTCCAGTTGGGAAGGGTGATGAAGGCACCAGCCAGAGGAGAGCTGAAGTGCACTCCAACCAGGCTTTGCAGCTGAACGTTTGAGACACATATCCCGGGTGCCTTGGAGAGCTGAGCTGCCTCTGGATTGTAGCCTTATGCACTTAGCTCGAAATATATTTGACCAAATATAAACAACCACATCTCACTGAGTCACTCTACTCCCCCTCTCTCTTTATAGTCACTGAGGAGAAATAGGCATTTGTGGGCTGTGATTCATCCTATCCCAAAGCAGCTATTCTAAGACATTCCATCATCTCCTAAAAGCATCTGTGTTTCTCTATTGGCTACTTGAGGTGGTCACCCATGGCTCCTTCATTAAACATACAAGAGATGAAATTTTACTACAGAAGCAGCTTTATTAGGAACATAGGTATTGAGAAACGTAAGTCACATACACTGGATAGCACTTTTGATTTCCAAATTCATTTCAAATAAACAAAGACATTAACATATAGCTAAAGAACACCTGTATTTTGACAATGTACAGTTACAGCTTTGGTGTAAATCCTCAGCTTGCCATAAGCATGTTCCAGCTATGTTGCTATATAAGCTACATAAGCTTGTTCTCTAAGCTATGCTGAACATGTTCCAGGGTTGTTTTTTTTCCCCCTGACTGAACAGCAAGCCTTGCACTCACTCACGCTTTCTTCCTCTGAACAACTGATTGACACCAAATTAACTGAAGAGGAGTCAGACTGGGATCTTCCTCTTGATTTTCTCATTGGAGGGAGGTAGTTTTGGGGGGAGGGAAAGTTAGTAAAACAATATCTTGCTGATTTTGTCTATATAAGCTAGGTAAAAAACTGGCAAAATAATAAGCTAGGCAATATAAATTGGCAAACCACCTCTGTTTATATTGCCTTACTCTTAGAACACAGACGTACGCAAAAGTTTTTTCAGGAAAGTGATTCTATTTTTCTTCATGACAGCTGAAAAAAGCTGTTTGCAGTTTGCTGATCTGAAATACCAGATCACGGAAGTATTACAACGTTAGCATTTCAATTTCAGTCATCCAACCCCAGATATCTAGTGCCTTCTTAGATGCCCTAGGGAATTCCTGTTGGCCTACAGTGGTCACTGCTGGAAAGACTGGGTCATTGGTATGTCCTGGCTTATATTTGCCAGCCCCGTGCAGATGTCCTAGATATAAAGTGGTCTAGTGTCATTTTAGATGGCATATATTTAGGTACCTGTACCCATCCGAAAATATAAACCATTTCCTCAATACATGTCAGAATAGATCTCCCCAACTCCTCTAGCAGAATGTAAAAGGATTATAAACAAAACAGAAACCCTTTATCTTCAATTGCTGAACCCTCCTCAGAATAGACGTTTTATCAACCAGAAGGACTCATAAGGTAAAAGCACAAGCACTATTTAATCCAGCGACAAATATCCTAAATTCAAGATAAATCCTTCTCTTTGTTAACTAACTTCATGTGCCTGTGTTTTGTACAACATCCACCACAACCAGGGTGGAATCTGATGGAAGTCTCCCAAGCTTCTCACTTCCGATGAAATAAACACCAAATGCTTAAGCCTTCATAAAAATGTATTTTTAATCCATATGGTTAGGAAGAATACTTTCAAAATGTGTCAGATTAAGAAGAAAGCAAATGTTGTACCCTTCAGTCTTTAACACCAAACAATGAGAAGTTGTAAACTGCCACTAGTCACTAATGTCTCAATTATCTTTAGCAAGACCCCTGTGTATTGGGAAGTCCTTCCATTCCTGATAAAAACATGCTCCTTCCTCCTCAGATCCCTCCATGACTAATTTCCTCCGTAGCTATTGTTCTGGCCTCAGATTTGGAGTAGCCCCTATTCAAACCCAGGACGGGAGGAAACCATTTGATAAATCACCTTGTCAAAGAACCTACTAACCTCAGCCACAAAGTCACATGGGCATAGGAAAACCTTCTTGTGTTTCAGGAAGCATAGATGGAAGATGCATATACTAAATTTCTGCCCTCTATCCTGAGACTTTGCTGGCTCCCCATAATAGCCAGCCTACTGGGAAGACAGCAGAGTGAGATTTGACCTCTAAAAAGTTCCTAAATTACCAAAACCAGTTCTTCACATAACTACATGAGAGAAGTATTCCAATCATGTTCTCTGCAGGTAAACCAAATATTTTTTTAATCTTCTATGAAGCTTCAGTTACCAATCTCTAATGTATAAAATCCTGCATAAAATTCAGGCAATGGCTGCAAATAATAAATCTTCCGACCAGTGATGCAACGAGGACTAGCTAATTATCCTTTAAATCCAAAAACTCTATTTTATTACTCCATTATGAACCCGAAGGGAAAGAGATGCCACTGAAGCTAAGCTACATTTTGAATTTTCCCTTCTTCAGTTAGCACAAAAATAATTCAACTCCCTCCTTCCAATCCATTTAAATGATCCTATTGTTTCTGCACACTCCTGCAATACAGGTGTAAAACATCCCATTACTATTCAACAAGTGATGCTCGCTCCCATTTCCCTACAAGCTGCCACTTAACAGCCTGAGTCTGTAGGGTAGATGCTCAGGGGCATGCAGCAAAAGTAGCAAGCGATCTCCACTGTAAGCAGCACAAATAGGCACCAGGAGACTCCACAGAAAATGAGAGCCAATTGGATAATTTTTGTTTTTTAAAATCAGTAAGAGTAGGATTCAATCCCTCACCTTTTTACAGCAATTAATAACCTGCACATGTAAGAGCAGAGGACTCCATATAATTAACAAAGCATTACTTTGGCAAGGAGGGAAGGCCTGGAGTATGTAAGTACAGGGTTTTATTTCTTTCTGTGAAGTATGGATGACAGGTAGGAGAAAGCTATGCCAAGTGAACTGCTGGCAAGCAACTCGTCTTTTGGTTAGCAGGCAGCTCTGTTTTGTGAAGTCTGCAAGTTTGTGTTCACATAGGCAAGCGCTTCTTTAAACATCAGATTTACACGCATTCGAACAGTCGGGAGTTGTGCACCAAGCTTCCATGTTCAACTCAAAAGAGGTTGTTTTGTTTCGGCTTGTTCTCCGATTATCGTGAAGTGCCAGGAATACTTTTATCTGCGTAATGTTTTTAAACATTATACATGGATCTTTGCCTAATTACTCTGCCACATAAAACAGGATCCTGAACATTCATCTTCCCCAGTGTCAGGTAATAGAAACCAAAAAATAAGTAGCTCTGTACACAGGAAGAAACGAGAATTGTTTTCACTCAGGAAAAATAAGCCAATGAGTAAGAGTAATGAAGGGCAAGAAACAAGGTCCTCTAGCAGAAACTCTGGGTGTGGGATAAATGGCACCCAAAAGCCTGATCTCTGACAACAGCATATTTCAAGCAGCACACGTCAAAATTTAATCCCGCTACCTCAAAAATTATGTGAATTACAGAAAGAATGTCTCAAAAATCAAAAATGCACATAGGACTTCAGTCACCTACGGTCCAAAGACAGAACGGAGAGTTTATTTGTAGGGAAAAGTCTGTAAGGGGACAGTATCCAGCTTTCTAACACGACATTATTCACCTCTTCTGTATTTTTCTCTTGACTCTCCCTGTCAACCAAAACCCAAGACTGTTACAAAATTGATAAAGCCATTTATTTGGCTATTCCCCCTCGTACTAACTCTAATAACAACAAAATATTAGCATTAATACACATTAATAGAGACAGAATAAGATGAGAAGGCATCCTGTCTGCTACCTTTGGCTTACTTAAAACTAGTACTACGCAAAAGGGACTGCAGAGGAAAAGCACAAGATGAAGATTACACAGATCCTTTGCTGTGGGACATACAGTCTTATAAACTTAATATCATAAGGCCAAGTCTACCTGTCCACTTGGTGACCACAATGCCACCTCACCTCCTGCGGCCATCTTCAGCAGGCCCGTGAGCTGGGGTTTGCCTGTTTGGGCAGTGTCACCCACCAAACAGTCCTGCCTCTTCCCTCTGGGCTGGGTGAGAGCAAAAGAAACCTGCTGACAAAGTGAAGTCCTCAAGCGATAAATACTTAGAGCAACAATACTGATCTCAGTATTGATTAGTGAAGCATTACTGTATCAACTACAAAAGCTGTACTGAGGACATAAAATCAAGTTTACTGTCAAGCATCCCACAGTAGCTGGTCAGCTCAGTTCAAAGTTGTCCAAAAAAATTCTTCATTTCTGGGGAATTCCTGGGGAACTTCATTTCTACGAGCCAGGCTCCTAGAAATTTTGGTTGGAAGAAATCTCTCCTCTTGAAGTTACCTAGTCCAGGCTCTGACTCACATCAACAGCAGATCAGGTCAGCTGTGGCTTTGCCTTGATGAGTCCTGAAAAGCTCCAAAGACAAATATTAGCTCCTCTGGATGACCTGCTGCAGTACTGCACTACCCTCCTTGTAACAGGATTTTCCTCAATGTCCACCTCAAACCTCCAAAGCAACAACTTGTTGCCATTGCCCCTTGCTGCCATCTGGTATTACTAAGTAGAGTGTGGCCCTATTATCTTCTTAACAATCCTCCAGTAGCTGTAAACAGCTGTAAACAGCTACTGGATTGTCCCTTAGCCTCCTTTTCATCCAACTAAAGAAGTCCAGCTCCCTCCACCTAGATGCCTATTCATAGCAGCAACTCTTCACTGGATCTATACGTGGCAACAGAACTTTCTTCACCTGAGCTAGAAGTATTGCCTTTGACAAAAGCAGTGACCACATGCTCAGTTCCCAATGGATGGACTAGTGACTACTATCTCTTCCCTTTACTAATGCCAGCATATACAAGGGAATATCACTCAGATGTTTTGCATTTTCTTCTTTTGACCCTTCTGTCAGAAGGGGTAGGATAAAAGCTCTGGATCCTGCACAGAAAGGTCCACAGAATGTTGGATCTTAATGTTTCAGTCCTCTTGGATATTTTGCGTATTGAATGCACTTCCATTTTACAAATATACCTACAACAAGTCACTGAACAATAAAAAATGACGTTACCAGTGCTCGCTTTTCTACAAGAGTTCTTTATAGGTCCTTTAAAACCCAAAATTTGATGCAGATGCTTCCAGTTATGACTATCTTCAATCATTTCTTTTTAACACGACATAACTCCAGGTGTATGCATCCAAAAAAACCTCTAAGGATATCCTGCTTGTTTTGTTGTTTTTTTCAGTTTATTATTGAGAAAACAAAAAATAACTATGAACCCACTGACAAAACCATGCTGAAGTAAGCAAAGTGGAACTACAACAGTTTCACTCATGCCTCCTGTTTAGAAAACTTTCATCGTCTCAATCCTAAAAGCCTCCTGCACAGTTCTAGACAAACCACTATTTCTCCCTTTCCAGTTTGTTTCCAGCAGGAGATGCCAGCAGGGACTCGGCAGCAGCAGGGACCAGCTCTAACAGGTTTGGCACTGCTCATATCACATAAGAAAAATGCTTCAATCATCTTTGGAACTTGTAAAGAACAATGAGGTAAGCTTTCTAGAAAGCGAGAACAATGCCATAATAATCCTCCTGTCAGCCCTGGGGGCATCACCACCATTCAGATGACCAAACTATGCTGCTGCTTCACGAGGGAGGAGTATTGAGCTCCACCCAGCTCTGGCCTCTAGTTACTCCCACACTATTAGTCAAGAGGCCTCTTTATAGCTCAAAAGGCTTATTGATCTTTCTTCCCCCTACCCCTAATTCACAACAGCGAGGACAGGTTATTTCAAGAGAATGACTGACTGAAGCCACTGACAACACCTCCTTCTGCTGGAATGTGCCCTAATCGTACCATTACAGCTATTACACCTTCACCCTTCCTGTCTACACTCACCACTGCTCCCACAGGACACATACCCAGCTCTGAACATTCCCAGGTTTCAACAGCCTGCACATCCAGAAAGAGTCACAGGGTTTCCATGCCTCTCACGCGGCACCCAGCAATCTGAATGGCACAGTCCACTTTGTCTGCCATGGTATAAACTGGTATGGGCTGTTCCATAAATTACGAAGAGAAGCAGAGAAATCAGATCCCTTCTAAAAGCTGCAAGCAGCAGGAGAAATGCACTCCACCACAAACAGGAAGCAAAGCACATAAAGCATTATGAAACTAAGTGAATGAATTGAGTAACGCAAGACCTACCTGGGACTGCCAACAGGCAATGCACAATCCCAAGAGTGAAACACCTGATATGCATTGCATCACCCAAAGCTGTCTAGCTGAGATCTAAATCCCATGTCTTTTTCTGCCCCCCTCCCCCCCCTCCCCCCCACCTCATGCTACTGAGTCAAAGACTCAGGAAACAAGCAGATGGCAGGAAGAACTTTATTCAGCTGTTCTGCAAACATGAAATCTAAGGTGCCTCTAGTAAGGCATCTTTATTAGATTGCATTAACCTGAAAAGCTAACGCTAACATTTACTCACTTAAAGACTACAATAAAGGAACACCTTTAGCAAGGCTAACACTAGTATCTTCTAACAGAAGGTAGGAAAATGTCTTAGAATGATAAATTTGGGGAATTTCCACAAGTATATTGACATGGGTAAACATGAAGAATTCCTCAAAACTGATCTTTAAATGTTTTGTATGAAAAGCCAGTTTCCTCATAGTTCCTTGGCCACCTTCACCGGCCACCTCTGGTCCAACCTATGGAGTCAGTCGTATTTTCAACCTGACTCTCGACAAAGTAGTTGAAGATTAAGGATACCACAACAGTATTGCTGTTTTGGATAGAGCATCACCTCATTCAAGCAAGTGAAAGTATGTCCAGTCTCCCAGGAACTAGAGAAAGCCTGAGAAGAGCAAAGACCCAGAAACTTAAAAATCTTTTTCAGCTCACAAACAGCCAGCAGGGCAAGGGCCTGAAGGCTCCAGGAACCACTGACTGGTAGCACTAGCAATGATCAAAGGGACAGTCAGCTCCTAACAACCACTGCTCCAGTGACACATCCCAAAGTCACCTTAATGTTTTCACATCTCAACATATGCACACACAGGACAGAAATTCCAGATATGAGAATGGTAAATAAAGGCCAAAATAATTAATGCATCGAAGTCTATGCTAAAGTCTTTGAATGCTCAGAGCTCGTGTTGTCCACATAGACATAAAGCACTGCAAGGAAATGCTCTGCTTTGTGAAAACCTTGTGCACTTGGAAAGCCCTCTCAGTGAAGACGAACACACCAAGAGCCAGCTTCCAAGTATATTTAGACATCGCTGTACCTTAAAATGGGTGTGTTATTTTTCCAAAACCTGTGAATTCAACTTCCCAAACCTCTTTTTTGATACTACTGTGCATGAAATGCTTGTCTCACACCAGAGGGGTGGGGACACCTCATGAGGGCCCACAAAAATATGATGATAACCTTCCTGGATAAACTAGGAGCAATGGGGAAACAAGCAGCAGCACAGTCTAGTAGCAGTGGAAAGATGCTCCCCCTTCACTTGATCCTTGCCCTGCAGAGACCTACAAAGCTCAATTCTGTCTACGCTACTTTCTAACATCAGTATCAAACCACCAGGTGAACGATCCAGAAACAGTCTCAAATTCTCTCTGTGTGGAAACACAACAGACCTATTTATCCTTCAGCACAAACAGCTGCAGCACCATCAAAATGATCTGCTATTGAGTAGCTGAAGTTAAACCTAAACCTGGAATTCACTGGTGAGCAGAGGAAAACAGTGTCAAGAGTCTGCACTGGACAGGCACTGGTTTTGTTGCTTTAAGATACATGATCTCAACTGGTCATAGGTCAGAAGTATTTCTGGACTTTACACTGACATTATACTTTCATATTGAAACGTTACTCAATGACAGTGTTGCTGTCTCAGCTCTATCTAGGCAAAGAATGACACATCTCCAGTACGCTACAGGCAGCTCATGAAGCCTTCCAGTCTAGGAAATTCCATTACTCCAGAACATGCTATGTCTTTCCCCAGTAATACAGCTGCGTCCCACCATCCTCCCGTCTTCTGGGCTGCATCCTCACAGTGCTCATACAGCTGCCTGCAATCTTACAGCTCTCTGTGGCCCTGGCCAGCAAAAGGGCCACCTCAGGCTCCACACAGGAACAGTCATCGGTCAACCTACGTGAGCCAAAAACACTGGTGTGCAGCTGTAAGTCAAGATGAACCAACAAGTTATTCAACACTTTGAGCTCTCTGAAAAAGTCTACTCTTCCTTCATACCTGCAGTTGATTTAGGCATACCAACTACATTTTAATTCCAAATTTAGTAGAGTGTTTTGATACTGTGCTTCTCTGAAGCCATGAGTTGACTGTGTCAAAACCAGTTAGCACAAATAATGCAACCACTATGGTCAAGACAGCAAAAAGCACAGGAGAAAAGAAGATGGTTTTGTTTTTAAAGGTTTATTCACCAGAAATCAGTGACTTGAAACTGAAAAACATTTTTGATGAACACTCCTCCTGACTTTCACTTCAATGACATTTTAACAAACACTTTCTAACTAGGTCTACTTATGTGATGTTGCAAATGAATGTGGGAGAATACTGAAGAAAGGTAACGGGGAAAGAAAAGAAAAAAAAAATAACAAATTCCATCAGCCATTTTACTTCTTGGATGCCTCTGAGAAGATTAATAATAATTCATCTGGGGAAAAGTGATCTAGCAAAGATATGCTTGGTAAAAGACATCTGGAAAGGACTAACAAGTACACAGAGTCTGAGTTATGATAGAGGGATATGAAAGATAGTGAGACCTGGAAGCCAATTAGATTACTTTGCAATTCTGCAAAGATGAAGGTAACTTGTTCACATCTGTCCTGAGCACTTCAATCCTAGACAGCTAACAATAAACTGCCAGAAAAAAATTTATAGAAGAGCAGTAAATGTGATTGTAGGACTGACTGGAGCCATCTGAAGTGAGATTTCTACCCTGACAACTGACAGTATGAAAATACCTCCCTCGATAACAGGTTTAATAAGGTTCATAGTTCTTTATTTCTGTTTGGGTTTTTTTTATTGGCAGGTTGGATCAAATTCTGAAACCTTCCAGTAGAACCACAATAAAACCTGTGAGGGCCTATTAAAAGTGGGGGAAAATAAAACAAAATAAACACACAGGCTGCTCATTCACCCAGCACGGCATGAGTTGCAGAGAGAACATGCCAAACTTAAATAAATTAGGCTGTATAATTTTACTCGGCAGCTTAAGGAGTAAAAGAAGCATGCAAGGATTGCTGAGAGTCCAAAAGCCACCAGAAGGATGCAAAACCATGTAACAGCATCAGGCAGTGACAGAAATACCAATTCAATAGACTTTTTCTTCTTCCTGCAATAAATTGTCAACAGAACTTTTTCCAGTGTCTTGCAGCTGAGCTTTTAACCCCAGAAAAGGCAAGACTAAGGTGGCTTCCAAAATGGTAGTCACATGCCACTGCTGGCAGGATTCATGGACCACTTTTGCTACAGTAGGTATACTGCTGCTTAAGAATCCCAAGAAAAAGTAGTCTACTTAGTACAGCACACTACAATTCTAGAGACTCGGCAACTAGCAGGGAAACTACAGAGCAGCTGTAGTAGAAGAGATGAAAATTTCACCCACCAAGTATTAGCAGCAAGTAGACTTTATTTTTAATCTTCTTATGGCAACTGTTATTCTATAAAAGCCAAATTTAAGAAACTGATGCTCGAATGATGCTGAAATCGCATCACGATACCAAACATACCGGTACCAAACATCTGACATTTTGGCAGGTCTGCTCATGTCTAAAAACAGGTGATTTCTTCACAGAGGGAATAGATGATAAAGGAGCTAGGTTTCAGAGAGTAAGTATGTTGAGGTGACACATCGTGTCATTCACCCACCTACCTGCACAATGTAGATGTACCACTCCTGCAGTGACAACAAAACAGCCCATCTCTTTGGCTAGAGGAAAACATTACTGTATAGCCACCATCCTGCAGATTACCTCAGACAGACAGACAGCAACCCTTACAATTAGTGCAAATCGCAGTTATGCCAAGTGTTGCTTGCATGCAGACGAGCCATAGCATACGCCAGCAACTATGGCAAGTGCTTAAGATTGACGTGCCCCAACTTGGAGCTCTGGCCTGTGTCAGAAGCTTTGTTGCCAAGATCTCCAATGAGCAACACCGGCTGGTGCCCCACCACCACCTTATCACAGGAGAGAGAAACTGCAGGGCTCCACCTGGGGCTTGTACTCCCTCGAAAATCATCCGTGGTTGACACTACACAAAAGGGCCTTGTCCATAGCAGGAAGAATTACACGTCTTCCAGCAGCAGTATCAGCTGTACTGGATGTATGCAAATAGCATTAATGCCAAATACAAGTTACAAATTGGCATCGCTGATGCTGAAGGAACCTTTTTTTTTTAACCATACTCAAAAACTGTATGAAAGAAGCTTTCCACTACTCCTCGACAGCAACTTTAGAGCATTTCCAGGAAGAGTTTAAATCTGTATTTGGCCTTACCACAGGTACTTTTTTCACTTGTGCAGTATGGTACATGCACACACGAAGGGAAAACAGAGGACAGATGGCTAGATCTATGCATATTTACCAAAGTATGAATACCACGTTAAAATCATAAACACAAGGCCAAGTCACATGTTTAAAATTAATTACACTTCCGCTACTACCTACAAGTCCGCACTGCTTTAAAAATCTACAAGTCTGAACAAGATACGTCAGTGTGACATGATCGCTTAAGTATATTAATCCCACATGGATATCCTCTGCAGCTGAATTAAAGGCACACAAGTTGTTCCACGCTCCTGTTCAAATACATATTCAGCAACATTACTGCTGCCTGCTCTCCTCCCAGCAAAAATGCAAATATGCCTCAAAGAAATAGAAAACAAAACATCTGGAAGCAGAAGCCTATAGGCAATGCTCTCATAGCACAAAAAAAAAAAAGTGTATATATTCCATGTATACATAAACACTCATATATGTAAATACAGGGAATCAAATCAACATGTAGGTTTCCTGCGCAAAACTAGTAGTAAGAAAACCATGTAATTTCTGATCGCTTTTCCCTCCTGTCACACTCACCTTCACGGGTGGCAACTCCCCCCTCCCCAAAACCTGCCCGGTGTTACTGACTGCTGAGCACCGCGAGCCCCCGGCCGCAGTGCTGAAGCCGGGGCCGAGGCGTGGGGGGGGCGATTTGGAGGAAGCCGCCGGGGCGGCCACGGCCCCACGGAGACCTTTTCCTTTTCCTTTCCCTTTCCCTTCCAGAAGTAACAAAAACTTGGGACTCCCGCTCGCTGCTGCTCCCCGCAAGCGCGCCGTGCCAAATGCTGAGTTGACAGAACCATAAATCACCGCTGAACCAGATGCCACGGGGCGGGCAGCAGCACCCGCCGCCTCCCGCCCCGTCCCACGCCGCGGAGGCTCCTCCATCAAAACGAAGGGGAAACGAGTGGCAGGGACAAGGCTGGGGCGGGCGGGGGGGACCCGAACAAGTGCCGGTCTCCGGGCGCCTTCCCCCGCCCTCAGCGGGGCGGCAGCAGCAGCGGGCGGAGAGGCCGAGGAGGGCTCGAGGGCGGCCGCCGCCCGCCCAGGTGCGGCGGGACGGGCAGCGGCTCGGCCGGGCGCGCCCCAGCGGCCGCTCCCCGCGCAAGGAGGCGCCGCGGGCCGCCGCCGCCAGGCTCCCCCGGGGCCGCCGGCACCGCTGCCGCGACTCCTCCCCGAGGCGGCGGAGAAACGAAACTCCCGCCACCGCGCACCCGCAACGGCCCCGCACGGCCCAGTCCCGCGGCAGGAGGGGGCACGGGGACCCCGCGGGACCTGCGTCCCCCCGCCGTGACCCCGCAGGCGCGGGGCGGGGGCGGGCGGCGGCGCGGGCAGGCTGGCGGCGGCGCGGGCGGTTGCCTTACCTCGGAGGGGGACACGGAGGGGCGGCGGGGGGGG
>WUAM01000070.1:205989-250486 GCA_024336885.1 Actenoides hombroni | reverse complement strand
TCCCTCGCACGGGACTGAGAGGGACCGGCCGCCGCGCTGCGCCGCTCGCAGAAGGTCGCTCGCCGCCTGGTAAAGTCCCGAGCAGAGTGCTGGAAAGCGCGGCCCCGGCCACGCCTTGCACCGCCCCCGCCGGGCCCGAGCGGGCCGCGGATCCGCGAGACACTCCCCCCGGGCACGGTCAGGAGGCGGGAGCACAGAGGCGGGAAGAGGCGGTCCGTCCGCTGAGGGCCGGTACCTTCCTTCTTGGCGCCTGGCGGCACCGTGGCGGGTGGGGCGGTGGCTCCCACCCCCCTCTCCGTGCCCTTTTTATTTCCGCAGTGCCACCCCCGCCGCGCGGGCTGTCTGGCGGTTCCGGGTCTTGGCCCGGTGGCCGGCGCTGGGAAGCGGCCTCGGGGTCCACCATCCGGCAGCGGCGGTTGGTCCCGGCGGCGGGGCCTGTGAGTGACATGGCTCCGCGCCCTGGAGTGCGGGGCGGCCCTGCCCTGCCCTGCCCTGCCCTGCCCTGCCGCCCCAGGGTGTCACAGCCATGCAGGAGGGTGACACCTCGGCCTGGCGCTCGGCTGGAGGGCACGACGGTGCCGGCTTCCTTGCCGAGGAGCGTGACCTCCGCTCTGTAACACCGTGGTGGTTGAGGCCCGGGCTGGGGGAGGTGTCAGGAAAATGATGCAGCAGTGTGCAGTTTCCAGGTGCGGAGTGTATTGTGCCAAACAGCCCTAAATAAAATTGTAATGCTGCATTTACAGTACAGGTGGAGAAGAGGCAGACATATGGTACAGTTGAGGTACAACAAAAACAAAGGGTGATTTATTTCAGTTTTTTTGGAGCTAACAACCCTGTTGAAAAGAAAGCATTTGCTATAATCTTACTCACAAGTTTGCTACTTTTTAAAGCAGAAACTGAGACTCAGAGAAGCACTAACAACTATATTGGCTTCTCCTACTTCAAGGTCCTTTGTCCTGTCAACTGCCCACTTGTTTTCTAAAATATTTTTCCTCTTTGGAAAGCTGGCTCCACCAGGCCAGTTGTTCTGGTCCTCCCCCCTCTTCCTCCAGTCTCTTTGGCTGATCTTCTGCCACCACAGAGGTCGCTCTTCCCTCTGCCTTATCTCAGAATGAATTATGGTAACAGCTCCTTTGCTTCATTTTGGAATTACCTGCTGCTATCTCTTTATCCAGCATAGCCTTACATACGCTGTTATCTCCTCTGTTCCTTAGCCCGATTTTTAATTTTTAATAATGTTTGGTTTTCTCCCTGTTATGTTACTCTGTGTTTGGTGGATGGGTTTAGGAAGGAGCAGAGTTACTCAATCTAGTTACAGTCAGATTTTTGCCTTCCTGTAATAATTTTGAATAGATGCTTTCTGACTTCTCTCTGCACATTCATGAGGGAATTCACAGCAGGTCTCTGGTAATTTATATATCTATATGGTGTGCAACACTCTTTTAAGTATCCAAGCATCTTTGTTTTTAATAGGGCTTCAGCAGGGCTGAAAACACTTGAGGACCTGGACTTGGTTATTAGCACAGTCAGAGCCAGTTTGTATTACTTCAGCCTGGTAGCAGTTTGTTGACAGTCTGTGAGAACACAAGCAGAAGATGAGACTCTTTTAGCCATGTCCTTGCAATTTGATACAGAGCACAGCAACTGTCCTTAGACGGTTAGGATCTATTTGTCGAAGAGCTCACCAAATCATTCTTGAGTAGCAAGGTCAAAAACTCTAGGAAATGAACCAGAAAACAATCTAAATGAACAAGGACATTTTTCTACGGAGATGTGGGGACCTGTTTGCACAGAACAAGCATCTGCCTGGAAGGCTGCAAGAAGCTTGTGGAAGAGTACGATCTAGGGGTTTTATGATGTCAAAGCTTTGCCAAACCAGATACCTGTATAGTCCTTATTGTGCTTGGGACTGGTAAATCCTTCTAAAGTATTCTTTCCCTTAACTGTTAAAATTTGCTTTAATGTCTGAACACTGTTTGGATAAAACAATTTTGTGTTCACAGACTACCAAGAAGAAGAGTTATACCCAAACTGACAGCATGTTGGGTACACAAGGTGATAGAAGAATTATGGAATTGGCACCCTGAAGCTGTCAGACCTCACACTTGAGGGGACACAGCAAGGAGAAGAGACAGCTCGCTTGGTACTAATGGCGCCTGTGCCAAGGACTGTTAAGTTGCCTTGAGTTTGTGGAAAGTGTCTTGAGTTTCTGGCACTAGCACTGAACAGCACCTCTGTATTTACTGAGTGAAGAGACAAGAGGGAGAGCAAGACAGTAGTAAATTCAGATGACCTATTTGTCAACGAAGAGGTGATCACAATAATTTTTTTAACAGCTGTTGTTAAGTGATATTAGCTACATAAAAGTGCTCAAAATTGATGTTGTTCTAGGCATGTTTTCCTCTGAGGAAAGCTGAAGACTATTTTGACTCCTAACCTGTCCTCTATGTCCTGTCACTGTTTTGAAGGAGAGCTACAATAAGCCAGTGAAGTCAAGCAGAAAATACTGTTCATAAGTGAGAAAGATAAATCCAGTGTTTCCCCACAGCACTGTTAACTAGTTGTAAGAAATCTGCCTGTTGTGTCAGCAGAAGCACAAGGGTCAGAGTTTACCAAGAGAAACGAAGTGGAGACTAATGTTCAACTGCCTAACTTTTAATATCAATGCAACTTACATTCAAAAGTCAAGTATGAGACTGACCTAATGAGATAGGTGATAACCATATTTCAGGTTCAGTAGTTCTGAATAGCAGCATGGAGTGATTGCAACCAAGACTGGAGACAGGATGGTTATTTTCAGAAGCAGTAATACTAGGGCAGTGTTTAGAAGTGAGGATGCTTTTCTCAGGTAATGACTATCTTAACAGACAAGGGTAGTTCCTAACATTCCGAGTTAAGACCATGCACCAGAAGTTAGGACCAAAATCATATATAGAAGCATACTTCTACTCAGCAAGGAACAATGATTAACTGCCTTCCTGCTTGAGGAAAGAGGAAAAGGGATGTTTGCTATGAGATTTTCAATAGTGCAATTAAGAACCAGCTGTCTGTGACTTTGGACAGGGAAGAAAGAAAGAGGGAACCTCAGAAGCAGGCTAGAAGACTTAGGGCATATGAAAGAAAAGACCAGCCTGGCAGTTAGCGGCGATGAGAAGGAGACTTTGCTAGGGCCATGACCAGCCAGTGTCTAGAGGATGTAGAAAGTTCTTGACCTAGCTCTTTACCCTCAAGCAGGTCTTCAAGAGTAGGAAAACAGCTCCATGCTAAGAGCAATCCAGTAGCTCATCATACAAGCCTTGACTTACAATTAAGCTAAAGGATGCAGCTGTGACTGGTGGCATAACGTGGTGAAGAAGTTCCACACATGATTGAGACTCCAACATTAAGACCACTTGTTGTGCAAAGAAAATGCTGGCTGCGGGTTTTGTTTGGAGGAAAGTGAACCCAGAAAAATATTGCCACCCTGAGCCTCAAAAAGAAATCCTATGGAATGAAGGATGGCTTCTGTGGCATTTTCTTGTAAACTTTAAGTGACTGTATAGAGGTTTTGGTCTGACTGAAGACTTTGTGAAAAATCAACAATGCAGTGATCAATATTTTCGAAGAGACATTAACACCATCTTGATGTGTCTGGCATCCTCGGTTTATTGAATTTAAGATGAGGTTTAAACTAATCCATCGATATTTTGTGATCTGCCGTTTACAGCTATTAAACCCTTACGGGCATTCATCAGTGGAAACACTAATGGTGACTAGTGCTGCTAAAAATTGGGTCTTGCAATGGGACTACATGTAGCAAATAAATTCTCTTGACCCCAATGAATGTAAAATATTGCTGGGTTTTTAGTAATACCCAGTGGGATGCAGGAAAGCATTCCTGCTGGTATGCTAAGCTGTTCTGTGATCAATAAAAACTGTATGAGAACAGGAGACTGGATAAATAAAGCTGTCCATATAATTAATGTATGCTCTTCTCCCAGAGTACTGCATTGCTCTTCTGTACCTCTGAACTTCTGTGCTCCCGCTGCACCACTGTAGCCAGTTGGCATTTTTATCATCTACTAGTTTGTTCTGCCTTCTCCCTTGTCAGTGTTTTGCAGTGTGTCAGGGACAGAGGAGGAGGGAAATAATGTGGTTTTGTCAAATGGATACAAGTGGAGGAAAAAAACCCAAACCCACTAATGAAAACAAATACACTAGTTCTTTTAAGTGACACGTTTTGAGGGCAATAGGATGGGAAAGGAGACCTCGAGCTACCAATATCTTGGTATTCACTAGATCTACTTATTCCAGCTGTGCAGCTCATCAAAATCCAAAGCACTTTTGATACAAAATCCTAGGTCTGCCAGAACTCCATACAATGCAAAATGGCATTTGCCAACCAAAATATTCACGTGTCTTCCCTTCCCCCTTGCTTTTCAACTGACACTCCTTTGCTAGTCTTGTTTTCTCATCTGTGGGCTAGTGAGTGAGCGTGCCCCCCACTACTGGGCACATCTACTCCCCAAAATTTTGCCTTTTAATGACTTTTTACTTTGGAGCTTTTGAACAGCAGAATCTGGTGAAAATTTGCAGATAATCAGAGCATTATCGTCTCCAAAACAGCTGATTTCCAGTGCCCATGTGACCGGGTGAAATGGCCAAGCCCCATCAGATCACTGGTACGCATGGATTAAATAGCCCTGCCATATTCAGCAGTCATCTTGACACATTTCATAAATCTCATTGCCTATGAATTAACCTAATTCTCTGTGTGAGTTGTACTATGATACTGATCTGCATTGTTTTGACCTGCTGAGGAGCAATTATAGCCGATGACTGCGTAGCGCATGCAATAGCTTCATGGGAAGGAGTACGTTGAAGGAAACCCTCTACAAATAGTGCAGATGAAGGTGGGTTTGTTTCTATGTGCCCAAGACAACTGGGGTGTGTTTTCAGCATCTACTATGCAGAGATAATGCCTCTCTCCAGAAAGGGAGGACTGGCTGCTCCCTAGGGCCAGTGTGGTGGGAGCAGAGGTGGCTCCCTGGGCGGGGTGGGCGGTAGGGCAGGGCCTTGCCAGTCAGGGCTGTCCCACAACCCCAGCCAGGAGCAGGGCAGCTGGGGGGGTGCTGGGGGCAGCCCCAGCTCCAGGCATGAGGCACCTCTCTGGGGACAGGCTGAGTCTGGGCTGGCACCTCAGCCCTTGCTCAGCATGGCCCCAGCAGCAGTTGGCTTGAGTAAAAATTCTTAGCAGCAAGGTGTTCAACCAAAGCTGGAGTACAGACACAGCACCAGGTTTTCCAAACTTCACTACTGACAATTCCTATGATTTCAGAAACATCCTGGAATAAATACATTATTTGAACTCCATTCAAAGCAGCTACTTTGCAAACTCTTACATAATCTCTAAATAAGTGTATGAGCTGCATTTAACATGAAAGCATTTACTAACCTTTGAAACAAAGGCCACTGAAAAGCTGAAAATACAGTCAATTTGCTTCTGAAAGCAGTTTGTCAATTCCTAGATCGAGGTCTTCAAATGTTGTGCAGCTATATTTAAAGTAATTTGAACAGATTCATGATTGCTGGGAGCCCTGTGTTCTGAAAGCCCTGGGCCTGATGAAAGCTAAAATGTTGCTGCCTTAGTTTTACAGAGTGAAAGACATCTGAATTCAGTCCTTTCTCATCTATGTATTTATTTTTATAATTATAGTATCACAGAGATCCTGGAGGAGAGTGAGCTGCTAATAAAAGATTTATATCTCTGGCAAAGTGGGAGCAAGAATAGGGGAACAGGGGAGTTTCTGTCAGAGGGATTTCCGACTGTTAGGACTCTCTGAATGGAGACAAAAACATAACTCAAGAAGATGGAAAATATTTAAGTATTGCACATTAGACAGTACGTTACATAGTTCCTTTATCCCATGTCCCATGAAATGAAAAAAACCACTCTTTGGGTTTTGCTTTTGAACCACTCTGTTCGCTGAGCACAAACGGTGCCGTGCAGGAATGAGAGACAGTTGTGGTGTGTGTAACTGTGTATACAGCATCTACACAAGTACGTCAACAATCCCCACATCCTTCACGTTCCCTCCAGGTTTTTTATTCTTCTGAATGTACAGTGTGGGAGTTGCACTACAAGTTCTAAAGAGCAAGAGGGTTTGAACTAGACAGTGCCAGACTAGATATTAATTTACTCCAGTGTGGGGCAAAAATAAGGTTCTCTATCACTTACTAAGAGGGAGCGGGTCTAGGAAGCTTTTTTCTTCCGGCTGTTTGAAGACCCACCTTTGGCTTACAGAAAGAGAGAAGAAGTTTATCCTGTATCTCCTACAAATTCTAGTTCAACCTTTAAGTCACTTTCTGCACAGCAAACTCAGAGGAGTTCACACCATCTCGTTGAAGGCATCTAAATGAGGCACCTCCACTGAAAGCTCAGTCACCCGTGGTCCCTGTGGGGAAAGTGGAGGGAGACAGCCCTCTAGAGGTTTCTGTTTTGCCCTGTTGAGATGTGAATTCCTTCCTGGGGATACCATTCTAGGAAATGTTAAGAATCTGCATTCTCACTCAAGTACTTCAGTTAAGTAGCTAAAATGAGAAAGCATGATCTTTTCCCAAATCTCTCAAACAGAAATTCTCTCCCTGGGATTTCTATTATCCAAGTCTTTGAACCGTTGCTCCAAGATGTCTTTAGTCACTGCCCAGGCACCTTACAGAATTTATTGCAACCTTTCCTAGCATCTTGTTGTCATCTGCAACTTCAGGACCCCTGAAGTGAACATGATGAGGAAGCCTTTGTGCTCAGGTCAGGGCAATGGGTGAACTAAAGTGCTGTTAAGCAACCAACAAGGCTATTACAGGGTTTCCTAGGACAAGGGGACGGGAACAGTGGTATTAAAATATATATGGTTCTCTATGACTAGATCCTCAAAGGCTCTCAGCTGATACAGAAGTACCTGAACTTCTACCAAAGTGTAACAAAGTTAGGAGCTTAGTTGCCTCTATACATCGTGTCCTATGGACACTACATTCAGGGATATGAAAAGCTGATGATCTGTGTCTGAAAGGCCTTGTTTACAGGCGTGTAAATAATGCACATAATTTAATAATGAGAATAAATTTTATTTCTGTTTCCTATATTAACAGTAAATGGCTGCTTATGTGTTCCTTATGCCAACAGTGGATCCCACAGAATATGACAGATCCTAAAAGGCCAGATTAAATTAATTTGAGGTTCATCTTGCCCTAATGGAGTGGTACACGATGGCAAGAGTGTGACTTAGGTCCACAAAAAGACTGAAATGAAAAAGGCTAATAATACTACTTGTAGAGCATACCTCAAAGTAAGTATTTTCCTTCTGCATAAGCCAGATTTGAAAGTACAAATGACTTTTAATGAAAGTTAGGCTGCATGGTGCGTATGGCATCTTGAAAAATGTATTCTGTACTCTTAAAGCTTTGATAAAGCAATAAAAGCCTTAGAGAAATGCACAAGCACAAAAAATTAACAGATAGTTGCTTAGTCTGGGAAGGAAATAGTAATTTGGGGTATAGCTGTGCCCTGACTATATGTAAGTGCTTGTTTTAATGCTGTGTACTGTGACTCAAGTCCAGGGAAGACATTACACTGTCTTCAGTGAAAGCTGGACTGAGGCCTTGATTCTGAGATAAGAGGACTGTCTGTCTCACCCATGGTAAGAAAGCAGGTTGAATTATAGTCAGCTTGACTTTATTTTTTCTTTTTGTGGTTTTTCACTTTGTAGATGCCCTTGCAGGCTTTTATCTATTCTAGGAGTCCCATGAGACAAGAATATTCATGCTGATTTCAGGGAAAGGACTGAGAAGTTTCAAGAGGCTCTCTGAGAATCACTTTATGCCACTGGCTAAAATCTGAAGTACAAATCTACAAGAGAATAGGGAGTTAGGATAAGAAAAAGGAAAAAAAAAAAAAAAAAGAATGATAAAGGAGACAACAACATGGCAACTTCAACAAAACTACATTTACCTCTGAAGCTATAGTCTGTTACATGTTATTCTCTGTAGAGGGAAGAAAGAATTCTACTTAGGTATCTTCAGTTGAAGGGCTTGGAAGTAAGGGATTGGCATCAGATATTGATGGCTCTAAATATCACTTTTCTAGAAAGGGAATAGAAAGCTCATGCTGTAATGCACTCAGAAAACTGCTTACCTAAAGTCACCATCATTTTAAGAGGAATCTCACTACATGTTTGTCACTTGAGAAAGAAATCCCATATATACAAAGCTTAAACAAAAAACCCAACCTAACCCAAAACCAGAAAAGATAGCCACTGATTTATGTCTATCCACTCATTTCTGAAAGTCTCCATCACAGCAACATCCAAGCATCCATGGAAGCCAGCCAGGCTTTCAAATATCCACAGAACATGATGGAGTTTCTGTTATTTACTCTTAATAGGTATTATTATTTCCTATCACAAGTTGTTTCAGACTGGAATTTAACATCTTCTACATGTGTGTTTTTTTCACTTTCCACTGGTATATGTGGTCTGTATCAGTATTTGGAGAGTACAGTGGAAGGAAAAGTAGTAGGATGAAAACGAATAGTGTTTATTTTTCTTTGATTAGATCGAACAGCAAACAGTGTGAATTTGGGTAGACAATAAAGCTGTTATTCCATTTTGGGGTGAGATTAACTGCTAAGAAGCACTAAAGCTTGCACAATGGTCTAGAAAACTGCTATCAGACTAAAAGGGTAATAAAATGTTTTGGACAGAAATCCAAACAATGGTGAATAATGAATATCTAGCGATCTATAATTCTGACAAAGGTTTTTCTTTGAGGCTATGTGTTAGAATTACATGCACACACACATGCTCAAAATACTGCAGTACTCAGCATGATTTATGTACTTGATAAAATGCCTCATAGTAGCACAAAAATAGAATTACACCAGGTGCACAACAAACAGACATGCTACTTTTAAAAAACTCAAGTAAGCCAACTGGCATGAGAGCCAAGGAGAGCAGATGATCGACATATTTATTTTGAAAGCAGCCAGAATGCCTCAACCTTCTTCAGTCACAACTATCTAAACTAAGTCATGGTAGTCCCAGATTCATCTAATCCCCGTTATGGCTCCATTATCAGGTGAGAGAAAGAGTAATTCTTTAACTCGGGCCAACTTTCTCAGTTCTCAAGACTGTCACCATTGTTTGCTTTCACTGTCCATGGTCAGACGAACCTGGGGCTTTCTAAAGCCATGACCTATGTTCATATAATTTGATGTCCAAATTAAAACACAGAGAAGTCCACAAGTCTTGCTCCAGTAGCCCCGGGCTTCAGGGACACAGAAAAATATGCCAGTGACACAAAGAAGCCAGTTGATACAAAGTCCAAGGGAGGGGACATAATTGCATTGGTGGATGTGAAGGACAAGAATGACTCCTCATGCCAGTATAGTGGTGTCTTTGAAACAGGTAGACTGCAATTCTGAATTAAAACTGGGCATTCCTTCTCAATAATTTTTGCTAAGCAAAGGAAAGTATCTCTGAATATTTGGATTCAAATTTTAGATTTTAATGTAAATTTCAGGAAATAGAAGTTAAGATTGAGAAATTTAAATTCTGTTAGAGGCAAGTGATGTTACAAAATAATTTTTGAAGAAATAGTCTAGGTGGCAAGGAAAATCATCAATATAATATCCAAGTATGGTCAATGGTAGAAAATGGGAAGAGGATAAGCATATACCTGTAAGAATTAGCAATTTCTCAGAATCTTAATTCTAGTATCTAGTATCTAAACTAAGATTCAGCAAAGTGGAAATTCTGCTGAAGTAAAGTTATCATTACCTAAAAACTTACATGGAGAAGTCTGTTAGCTGTAAGGACAATGCACTATTTGGTCAATTTGATGTCTTGGCTTTCAGAATTTATGGATGGTGAAAGCATTGCCTGACAAACAGCTTCAGCGTGGAGGTACTTTGCAGTGAACACAAATAACTGCATGGGACAGATTTGGAGAGGACAGTCAGGAAGATAAAATACAAGAACAAACAAGCAGATCTGGAACTGATAGAGGAAAATCAGCAATCAAAGGTTTTATGTGAGCAGAGAAAAGAGTTTGGGAACTGTGATAGGTAGGTGAAGTACAGCAATTGGACAGCAGAGGAGGCGGCTCTCATGGAAGTACCTTAAGCCATAATACAGTGATTTTACCTTGAGAACAGGTTGGGAGAGAAGCCTAGGAAACCAGAAAGAAATCAAAAGGAGAGGACTTGCGCAAAACAGGTGGAGAAAGACTGGCCAATGCACAAAGTAAACATTGTTTGTAGGACTCAGAAAGCAAGCTGTTGGTGTGGATCTCAGCTGATGTGATGTGTCGGCTGTGAGAAAGGTATCAAATGGAGACCCACTTAATGATGTAGATCTCTCCTGGAACTGTGATGGTGTACTTTCGTCAATTAGCATTTTAATGAGTCATAATAAAATATAATATGCGGATGTAATCTGTGCACAAATGCTTGAGGAAATGAAAGACTGACTAACAACCATTGCATAATTTCAGCATGGAGAAGTTATTGCCCAATTCAGATGTCAAACCATGCAAATAGAGATGCCTTGGTCCTACTAGGTTAATGTTCAGTTTGTTCTATTACCATTTCAAACAGCAAGGAACACAGGCAATAATATTTCTAATTTGGATATTTAACCTTTATTCCAGTAATTTCTCTTCTGGATGAAATGAAGCCTAGAGCTAAAGCAATCTAACTGAGAATAAGGATTGTCACCTAATTCTGTGATTAGGCAAGGATCTTCACATAATAAATCTGTTGATATTTTCCCTTAAATCAATATTTCCAGGACAAAAAGTTCTGTCCCATAGACCTTTAGTTCCTCATTTATTGAACATAGTTATTCTAAAATCCTGAATTCCTTTAGAACAACAGTAAAGCTGAGGATCATTTTTTGACATTTGTTTCCAGTAAGCAAATGTCAATTTATTGAAACTTCAGTGATGTCTGGGTTCTCACCACAGCACAAGACTGCCCAGCTGAAGTTACATTAGGTCACCTCCTAAGAAGAACAAAAATATCCTAAAAAGGAACTTTAAAAATATTCCTTATGTTTTGTTTTGTTTCTCACAATATTTAATTTGCATGTTTCATCAGAGTAGAAATGGAGTTTGAAATCAGTTTCCCATACAGTTGGCAAAGGTTCTTTCCTAAATGACTCTTCCTGCACTATGATATTTAATGTTCCCAAGAATAGCATGAAGAGAAGAGAATACAAAGTACCAAATCAGGGAGCAGATAGTTGGGTAAACAGGGAATTTAAGACAAGGAGCCGTTAAGCGCACTTCTCTTACTTCAGGAGTGAGTCCTTTTCAAGGACAAGGAAAAAACAAAATGTACAATGCAGCTCCGTGGCGGTAGGTGTAACATTTTAATAGCTGGCACGCTGCCTGTATCTGATGCACTCGTTCAAATAGGCAGATGCTGGATTGGATAAATGGAAGGGCATGTAAGGACACGGAGTCTAGCTCCTTGCTGCATTTATTATCACAGTATCTCACTGACTGCAGAACGTGGGAAGAAAGTTCCCTGGATGTTAAGGGAGGTTTTATACTGACAACCTGAGGTGGAGGCTTTTGCTGTGATTAATGGAAACTAAAGTCACAGAACAACTGAAACTATTTTATGTCCGACTCAACTAGTGCTTGTAACATTTACTGGTGGAAAAGCCTCTCTCCCCCAGCTATCAACTCAAATTTAACTCACATGATTTATATTCTCACACGGGTAATCTTATACTACCTGATTCTTTATTAGCAGGTATTTTAAAGACTGCACACTTTCATTTTTATAGAAAAGTCAAATATTTCTTTCTTTGACTGCGTATGATGGATGGCGTGGGCAATTAGAGCCTCCAGGTCTGTATTTCCATGCTCAGTGTCACCCTTTAGCACCCAGCTGGTAAAGCCTGGCCGTCAGTAGACTGATGACCAGAAAGGTCACCATTTTAGAAAGATAACAGGTTTTCCTTCTTGTGGTCTATGGTTTAGGGCTGACCTTAACTTTTGTCTCACCCAAGCCACTGCAGATATGACTTTTCTTTAAAAACTGGAAGACTTTCAATTTCTGTGGATATAATTCTGCATACAAATTTGTTTTAGTGCATATGAGAAGAAAAGGTAATTTTTAACCAGTGTGTATTCTTTTAGCCTTTGATAGTAGCACACCATACATTTTATGTATGTATGATGTTATTGTTACTAAAGAAGGTCTCAAGAGAGAAGCTCTAACCATATCACCCAGTTTCTAAGGCAAAATGCTCAGATTTGCAGAGCTGCAGAGCACCTGCTTGTGCTGGAGTGAATTACAGTCATGGAGGGTGCAGTACCAGTCACCCAGGTACGAAAGCCAGCTTCTTAGAAAGTATATCCTCAAGTATCTGTTGCTGCCATGAACAATGTCACAGGTGTCCGTGAGTCAGCACTGCAGTCCATCGTATTTTAATGCAGCGACCAAACCAACATCTTCTGCAAGAGAATCACGCAGTGTGCAGCCGGGGCTGTGATGTGATGCTCACAGGGATCCTCCCACTGGCTCGCAAAATGAATTAAAACCGAAAGAAAATGTTTATTTGCCCATGCAGCCCTGGGGTTTGGTGTTTTGGGTTTTCTTTTTGCGGTGAGTAATGACTGCTCTCTGCTACTTGATAACCGAGGCTGGCAGCGCTATGGCAACCGGGCTGCGGGGAGGGCGAGGGGAAAAGTCGCTTAGCAACTGGAAGCTTTAGACAGGCAAGGCTGGTTTAAAGCACAGCAATTAAAAAAAAAACCAAACCAAACCAAACCAAACCAAACCAAAAAAGCGAGACTCCCCCCAACCCCACAGTTGCTACCATCAGGAAAGATGTGATGATTAAAATATAGACCAGAAGGGTAAACGATTTAGAAGAAAAGAAAAAAACAAAACCAAACAACAACAACAAAAAAATCAAAACAACAACAACAACAAAATACCAAGAAAACCCCAAACCAACAAACAAAAAAAGCATGACAAAGCCAATAAAAAAGGAGATAACAGCTTAAGGAAAAAAAGTACAGGTATTTTACACTGACCATCCTAGATGCAAGCTTCATCAATGCAAACAAGAGCTCTAAACCAGCCCAGACTATTCCCTGCCAATACCGTTCTGCAAAGCAGAACTCCACAGGCATCACCTTCTCAGTGCCCCAAGCACTGGGAAGAAGCTGGGAGTCCAGAGGGGCTTGGTGAGTGCATCCTGAAGCCCCTCCAGAGCTCCTGGGAAATTCTCCCATGGGCTGCTGGCACCCAGAGCCTGCTGGCAGCGGGGCCACCACTCCTTGGGGAGGTGGAAGGAGCAGCGCCTGCGTAGTCTTGCTCTTGCTTGTTATTATTTATAGCCTTCCTCCGGCATGATAAGAACTCTACAGGCAAGAAAAAAAAAAAAAAAAAGAAAGGTTATCCAATACACCTATTCAGATTTTTAGTAATATTTTCCAGAGATGTTTTGCCAGTGCTCCAGGCACCCTAACACTTCATTAATAATGCAGTAAAATCCCAGCAACATTACATTAATCACTGTGGTGGGAACCCAGCCAGTCAGGCACCTCTTTTTCAGTCCTCCATCCTCAGCCTTCTCTAAGCACTGTCTCAAACAGGCGTCTTTCACTGCATGCTTGGAAAGTTGCCCAATTTGAGCTATTTTGGACTAACAAAGGGACAATTTCATCCAAAGACACAGAACCCCCACAGAGCTGCTGCCCTCCCCCTCTTTAGTGCAGTGGGGGTTGGGTGTTTCTGCTGACCATCGGGCAGGAAAACATGAAAGGAGAGAATACATTGGTGTAACCTTCCCTTTTAAAGTCGACCTGGAGACCGACTGGGAGCCAACTCGCATTCGCAGGTACAAGGAGCCTCAGACTCCTTGACAAGTGCAGAGTCCAGCGACTGAGCTGCAACATTCTGTGCACACCACAGGGTTTGGTTTTGGTGCTGTTTGTTTAATGCAGAGAAATTAGTTTACTATTGGAAAAACCTGATCAATAGACGCTGGGAATGCGTCAGTCTGGTTAAACATCAGCATACTCAAATCGCAGGCAGGTTGGCAGGCAGATCTGCATGGCATGGGGTTTTTTCCAGCCAAGCAAACCAACTGGCAGCCAGCATGAAGACACTGCCCAAGCTCCCAGCCACCCCTCCACCCTGGCTGTCCCAGCAGCTGGTCCTGTCTGGGCTCCCTGCCTACTCCCTTGGACCCCACAGCAGCCAGCAGCTGATGGGCAGCCGGATCTCCGTCTGCAGCTTTGCCACCTCCCAGGCTCCAGAGGTCCTGGCTGAACCAGTGTTTTTAGGGCTTATAATGCTACAGGATTTTTGTGTTCACGTTTACCAGCAGCATTGTCTCCCCAGTAGATAATGCTGACTAAATTGATACTTTACAAAGGCACAAAGGAGTCAGCTTGTGACTGATACACGATACTGATTAACAAGACACATACAATGGTGGTATTAGTGGGAGGAAAGAAAAGCTCAACTTTCTGTCAGTCATAGGTTCATTAGAAAGTAAAGAGGTGTTAGCAGGCAGAAAAGCTCTTTACATGCCTGAAAATGGTACCAGTTCTGACAAAAAAAATAAAGGAAAAATTAATCTTGCTTTAATGCCTGTGGGACTAACTCAAACTGTCTTCTCTCAAGTAACCTTTCTTAACACAATTCTGAAATGTGTACACTAAAAGAACAAGATCTATGAAAATGTAATTTTTCTTCATTAAAAATGCTCTCAAAGTATCTTACATCTGCTTTGGCCAGAGATTGATATTGTCAGCCTGAAGCTTCTTGGGGAATGTCATACATTATTGTAACACCAATAACCAATAAAAGCTTCTAGAGTTATAAGAAATAAGGGTACACTACCTTTTCCTTTTGTCTTTTCTAGAGATCAGGGAGGTCTTACAGTCAGAGAAAGTGAGCAGAAGGTGTATAAAATGCTTTAGATCATCCAGTCACATGTAGAGAAAAGAGGCTAATTGTTGCAGACAGTCTGCACATTTTTCTTCAAAAAAAAAAAATAAAAATCAGTGATTCTTGGGTTTAAAAGTCCAAGAGACATACCAGCATGCCCTACTAGCTAGGTGTTTATTTAATCTTTTTTTTTTTCTTCTTCTTTTTGACAGCTGTGTGCTCATCGGATGTGCTGTCAGAGCCTCCAGCACAGCCTGGGAGTCCTGCTCTTTTATTACTGTACAGCATTTTTGGCCAACAAGTTGTATAAACCTTATTGCAGTTCTGTTTGTCTTGGAGCAGAAATGGCAAAATGTAGCCCACCTCACTCACATGATCTTACAACTCAAATAGCCATAGATTTTAGCATTGCCCGTGGAATAAGGTATCACACTCAGTCTAGGATGTAAGGATCCTGATACAGCTGTGAACATGTAGATTCACTCATCTCTCTACACACTCACGCAGCCCTCCACTTGAAGGAGTCCCAAAGGTAGAAAAGTCTCTCCAGGTATTAAAAACATCAGTGTAAGACATATGAATATTTCGAAGTGCATGGGCACTATCATTACTGGGCTGTTAGCTGCCAGTGACACTAATGAGCTACTGCATTGTTATATAAGCTGTAAGGGTTAATTTTGCCTTGCTTTGGATGCCATATATTGCAGCAAATATTATATGTGTTGGCAAGGACAGGCAAATTAATTATTTTTTTTGTTAAATGGTAGCTTTTGGGGAAAGATAGCGATGGGATCTAATTTTAATAGAATTCTTACCATTTGTTTTCTGTAACATTATTCTATATTATATATGCCCTTAGAGGACAACAAAAAAAATATGGAAAAATGAACATGATAAAAATGCAACTGAAGATTGTTGTAACAGATGCAAAAGCAAGCTATACTTGCTTAGGCCACCTGTTTTCTTTGCTAAATTTTGAGTATTTTACATTGAAAATTTAATGGTCTTCACCAGAAGTTTCCTGCACCCCGAAAAGCCTGATCATTTTCTGCTTGTGTAATCAGGGAGACTTTGTTAGGATGATTATCATAGCTGGGAAAGCCTCTGAAGACAAATGTGTTGTCCTAGTACCATCTAGTGGAGGGAATGCTGGAGAGAGTTTTGAATGAAAGGAGAAGTTATTTGAGGTGGGAGCCGAGCTCATCAGGGCGGTGTCAGTTCTTTGGGGAAAGAGGATGCAAACCCAAGAAACAGTGGTCTTCAAGTTGGGCAGAGACACTTCTAAGGCTCTTTCTCCCTGAGTCCCACAGACATTAGTAAACTACCTAGGACTGAAATGCTTTTAATAATACAGACCATTGTGCTTAAGAACACTGAAATTTTACTCTGTTTTCTGAATAAATTTCTAGGCAAACCACATGTCAGTGATGCCACCTGTTTCTTATTTGACAGCACCCATCTGGACAGCAAATACTCTAAAGCCAAGAAAGTCATTGCAGTCTGCAAGGCAAGAAAGCTGTAATTTAAATGCCCAAATGTCAACCACAATATGAAGAATTATATGTGGCCCAAGGGAGGGATGCATAAAATGGAAAGCCTGCCTATAGCTATAAGCCTTGCATTAGAGGAAACAGTGATTAAATATGTAATGTATGGACTTGAATGGCCTCCTACTCACCCTCTTTCTGTTTGCAACAACCACTAGAGAACAAAGAAAGCCTTTCTAGAGATTAAACCAATTTAGAGGTGGAGCAAGAGAAGCAATAGTAGCAAAAAGCTGAGCGGACGCCCCTCATGACCTCATTCTTTCATACCCCCTGGACAGCAGTGAAGTAAACAACCCGTGCTCAGAGCTCAAATTCAGCTGACTTCTGGCTGCTGCCTGTTAATCTGACCCTCTTCTTCCCCGAACCTTCTTCCTCAGTGTCCCATCAGTCTTCTGTTTACTTTTTCCTCCTTCTTTCCTTCTTCCCATCTATTTGGTTCCTAAAGATTAAACTAAAATAATAAAAAAGAAACCAAACCAAACCAAACCCCCAAAGAAAAACTAGAAAGAGTACTAAGGTAGTTAAGTCCTGTATCTCACTGTGGCAGGACAGTGCTCTACACAAGTAAGAATAAAATTTAATAGAGAGTATAGGGCAGTAAGGCAAGAATAGGGAAAGCGTTGGAAACTGAAGCATATAAATTGCTTTTGGAAGGTGGAGTACTGAGACAGGCAGAATTAAAAAAGATCTTTTTTAGGGTTGCTTGACTAACTGGCAATCCTCCCATCTTCAGACTGAGTGCTAATTATTAAATTATGCAAAGTATCTCCTGGGGCTACAGAGAGTATCTGGAAAAGAGACCTAGGGGGTGGAGACCAGGCTTCAGCGGTGGTCACTAAGCACAAGAGAAATGCCTCAAGGTAGCAGTGGGACAAGCAGTCAACCTTTTTTTTTCATTCTCTAGGTTACTTAGAACATTAGTGGCCACAGGGCAGTGATCAAGAGAAGCATGGTTATCTAGACCAAAATCCTGCAGCAGCACATACATCTCACACCTAACGTGTGATTTTGTATGAGAATATTCAGCTAGCCTGGTGCCTCTGCAAACCATGCCCCAGAACCTGCTTAGAGAAAAGGTCTAGAGCAGATGGCATGGCAACTCCTGAGACCATGAGTTTAGAGGAGATGGCCTGGTTAGGGGTTTCAGTGCTACTAACTGTGGCTTAATAAGGCTTACTCTGCTAGGGTAGGGGAGGAGGGTGTTCAGTTAAGCATAGGCAAAGGTAATGGAGGGAAAGAGCAGGGAGAGCCCATCTGTCTCTGCCACGTGATGAGTCCCATGGCACTTTCCTGCTGTGTCTGTAGGCTGCACTGACGAGTGAATGGAGAGCCTTATGCTATTTCCAGTGTCTTGCTGGAAAAGGAGAGGACATTTGAGATCAGAAATAGAGCTTGGGTAGGTTCACTGAGTAACTGCTGGTGTGTGCTGTGCTGCGCTGCTCATTGGCAAGATCTGGGAATGCTGCCAAAAGGCCTCTGCTCCCTGGGAGTTGCCTTTACTGGTCTGGAAATGGCTGCAGAGTGACCTGTGTGAGAAGTTTGCTTCCTTCTCCTGACACAAGTGACCATATGTGGCAGGAGGGAAATGCATTGTTCCTGCAGGAGCCTGAAATCCCAGTGAGTTCTGTCCATTGTTGGTATAAAAGGTTTCTCCTAGTCTTGGTGTTTTCCCTGCCTCTGTTCGTCTGTCCTGAGAGGGGAGCAATGCGTCTTTTGTCCCAGACAGCATGCAGGAGTCTTCTCAGTCAAACCAGTTTCTTCAGGATCCTGTTCTTCAAGTTCCATCCTCTGACCAGAACAGCACCTGGAAGGCTCTCCGTACTTGAAAGTGAAATATTGTGTGTTACGCAGTGATTTCCTGTTGGTTGACAGAGGTTATGGTGTTATTTAGCCTAGTCCATGTGGTTAGCACTCTCAGCTCACCATTCCCCAGCATCTGAAACACGGGGCTTCTGGGCAGCTGGCTTATTATTTTATTCCAGAAAAAGTCAGTAGTAGAAACATGGGCAATGTTTTGCCACTTCTTAAGCTCCTTAGACACCAAAATAGACACAAAGTCTTAGACTGAACTGTGAAGTTGCATTGTATCCCCAGTTAAGGTCAATGGGGGATGGACTTTATCTAGGTGATCCTGTTCTCTCAGGATGGTTGGACTAGCTGATTTTTCAAGGTCCCTTCCAACCCTGAACATTCGGTGATTCTGTGATTCTGTGACTTCTCTGCTGAGCTCCTGGTTCTCACTAATGCCTGAGCTCACTTCCACAAATTATTTCACTCCAGGACAACATGGACACGACTGCACAAAGTGTGAAATCTTCCGTCCTACACAACCTTCCAATGCTATCCCAGCAGTTTTTACACCCTCAGACATGCTGTACACATATGTAGCTTTATGTTAAAAAGCCATGACTCCGGCAAGCTGCAACACAGGTTATACATTGCTTCACACATCTTGAACTGGACAAAAACACATGAAAAGAAGCATTTTCCATTGGACTTTATAGGCACCACATGGGATGAACCAATTTGCAGGGACAAGAGCTGTGTAGCATGGATCTGTCTGTGCTTACTTCTTGGCCTCAGCACTGAAGATTAGCTCCTGGCTCGCTTCTATTTAGCAGTGTAGTCACAGGATCTAAGTAACCTTCTCAAGCCCTATCACAGCTAGAGTTGTAATAACATAATTCTATTATTCTTAATATAGCTCAAGCTTAGGAAATCATTGTAAAATTCATCCATCTTCCATAGGTACACTCTCAGATTCTAAAGGATAAGGTTCAGCATTCTGAAGAATAATTTCAAGTTGCTTTAGATCCATATCCTGCATCAGTAAGTACATTCTAGGCTAAAGAACACATGTATAGAGATATGGTTCTTATTTCTTCAAATTTCTTTTATATTTGAGGAGATTGCGGGTTGCTTGCTTATTTTTCTATTAAGAAAAGGTATAACGCGGCATGCATATGGCAATGATATAGATCCTGTATTTGGAATTGCCAGAAAGATCAAATTTACTAGGCATTTTAAGAGCTCTTCATATGAAATAATAAATCAAACATCATGGGCCCAACAGTGTTCTCTTTATACTGTAGCAGCCAGAGTGAAATTAATTCATAAAAGTTGAGCCAGAAGGATTTGGCCAAACACCTATTTACCTTAAGGAGGGGTTAAAAAAGAATTAAAGCTACTTTGGGAAGGTGTCATATTAATAGCATGAAATTCCCATAATCAATAATGAAATCTACTGAGTTAAATGAATGCCATCTGTGTGTTCTGGCATTAGGCAACATAAACAGCTTTTGATCTACTTGGGCTGAGAAGCAGATCTAGAACCAGTAACACTTCCAGAAATCATAAAAGACAATAAGAGTATGAATTCGCATGTTTCAGCAACTCATATTTCACACTTGTAACTCAAACTTTGTTCCGTGACTTTATAACAGAAACAAGAAGAGGGAATACAGTTCCAGCAGCCAGAAAATGTCATTGTCATTGACAGTGATGAAGGAAAGAAACAAGAGAAGATGGCTATAAGAGGCTCAGTGCCAGAATACAGCCCAGTAGACAGCCAAGATATGGATCCAGCCTCCTGTGGGCTTGCCTGAGTCTGGCTTATCTCTATTACGACTGGACAGTAGCATTGTAACATAAAAAACATTTCTTTCATCGTAGTTGTTTGTATTTGAAATTTAAGCTTCTAGTAACTTGATTCACCCATGAACCAAATATAAGTTGGTCCTATCTACGTTGTGGGAACAGTAGTCTAACTTATATACCCACTTAAATCTCTGTGCTTTTCTTACTTAGGTAGGCTGAATTGACTTTCCTTAAGTTTTTTATAACTCCTTTTGCTAAATGGAAACATGGAAAAACTCCAATTTGAGACAGATTCATTTGGAAAAAGTACTGAACCGTCAGTATGGAGTATCATTTTTGAAAGGAGGATCGTATTGGAAGATAGTACTATTTACAGCCTTAGCTAATGCAAAATGCTATCCCACACACGGCCAGAGTGCAATTTGTTTTCAGAGGAAGGCTGATAACTATTTATACAAATCTAGCAACAGTATGTAATAGTTTTATACCTGGCGGACAGCCAAGGAAATGCCACCACTCTTTGAAACTGCTGGAGTAATATGCCTATTGCCTGTCTCGACTGAATGCGATCCAGAAAGCTGAAGTTAATGTAGCTACTTTGTAGGGAAAAAGAATAATTGGGCTTTGAAATAAAAAGAAGTCAGGAACTTGGATTTCCTTGCTTTCCAGCTGTCGACTCACCAAAAACACTGTACCTTTTCTCAAATGCACATGAGGGACCCAAAAACTGGCAGTGCCTGTGACCTGCCTGCACCTCAGTGCTGTCTGAATCCCTTTGGCACTTCTTTCCATTGGGCTGGTAGGGCTTTGGTGGTGATGGATGGCAGCAGACCCAGCCATAATCAAGTGGGAGCTGCATAGCAGTGGAGGTAGGATTGCATAAAGTGGTGACAGCAGAAGTAGATCTGTCTCAGAGGGGTACCTAGATGTAGATGGGATGTATTACACTCATAGGTGCTTTTTTAAACCACAGGTGAGTTGATTTTATTCAGAGCACCAGAAAAAAAACCAACAAATCAAACACAATATTTTTTTTTTTAAATACAATGTTGATTTTCAGTGTTTTCAGAGGAAAAGAGAAATAATTAGATCTGTAGAGGAAATGAGGCACTAGAGTGTTCTGTTTTCCACTGAATACCTAGCATAAAATGCTTTAATGTTCATTGCAGATGAGCTGGGTTTCAGGCTGCTTTTGCACCATGTAACTGCCAAGGAAGCAACTGGCTTCAGTTTCCAAGAACTGAGCACAAGTTGTGGCATCATGAATGATGCATCAGAAGAGCCCACAATGAAAGCCTGATTTATGGCAACTCAGTGTTAATGGCAAAAATCATCTTCATGCTTTACATCAAGCTAGATTGGAGAGTCCTAAGCAAGATCAGCAATATGCCCAAAAGTCTGCAATTATCAGATATTTTAGGAAGTAAATTGTAAAAAGGATTTTACAAGGTATTTTATGAAAATATTGACTGTCCTAAAACTCTTTACAAACCCAGTGTTGTGTATCCATGCTGGATAAACAGCATAGTAATTTATGAACTTAGCACTGAAGTTGTAAATGTAAGTATTGACATAGTAGCTGTGCTATGCTTCATGTATGATAACAAAACATTAATCTTGGGAAACACAATCCTTCAAAGCTGTAAACCTTGGACCTGCATGCTTTTTGTTGTGGTTTCTTTTCTTGGGTTTTTTTTCTGTTGAATTTGTTAAGAAGTCAATTGGACACTGCAAAGGCAGAGGGAGAGACACCAAAATTTCCCTTCAACCAGCTGAAAGGATTTATGGGGACACTGAAAATATAAAATGCTTTGTTGAATAGTTGGCACTAATGTCTTTTTTTAGGAGCATAGAGAGAGAATGGTAGTGCCTTTTCATGGTGACTGGAGAACTTTTGTCGAAGAAAGACTCCATAAACAACTGCCATGCACAGGATTTAGTATGTACAATGCTGTTTAAGCAGTTAATTTAAATGTGAGATAGTGCCTTATACATTCAAAAGGGCTGTTTTCTTTTTTACTGTCTGGTTGCCAGTTTATAACATATCATACAACATATTTTAATAGAATAGTGGAGACAGGTTGTTCTTTGTCTAAAAATTAAAGAGCTCCATGGCCATCATCATTAATACTGCATTACATTTGAGGTTTGGCAGGCTTTTTAAGGTCACCCCTCTTTAAATTTGAAAATGCTTGCTCACATTCAAGTCTTCCTGCCAGGAGGACTCAATTCATTAACTTGCACTTATATGAATGGCTATTTCACTGTTTCTTTAACTGAACTTTTACGCTGGCTGCCTGCTGTGTCCCAAGTGCTGCAAACATTTCAGAAAGTAGGTGCATGCTGTGATGGCAGCCCTCTCTGTAAATAATGTTCCAATTAATAAGACAATTATACAGCACTGCAGTACTTTATTGGTGTTCTCTGTTACTGCAGCATTGGTCAAAGCACAATAGTTAAGATGGCATCAACATTTTCATATAAGCCCTTCTCTCTGAAAGCTTAGACTTCAAATTCCATACCACTCTGAAAATTCAATCTGGTGAAGAGAAAAAAAGGCATGAATTTTACAGTGGTTTTATAAAAAAAAATCTTTTGTAGATTATATGGCTAAAATTAAAATGAGAAGAGGGGATTTGGTTTAGTCTTTTTTATATGAAATGCTTTCTATTTTATGGGTTGTAAGAGTAAAACCAGAATGGAAAAGTATCTTCAGTTACATTTTAAAAGGTTTACTATAACTCTCCAAGGGCATTTTAAACTGAAATTTTACAGGTCATTAGTCTGTTATATGAATGGGTCCTGGAATGACTGTAGATTGAAATTCTAAGATCCAGACACAACCTGTAAAGTCCTGGGTAAAATTTAGCTGCCCAACACAAAAGATCCTGCACCTCCCCCTCTGAACTGCTGTGTCACTTTGGGCATGCCTGTGGTCTACAGCTGCTTTGCTCCTTTTGTTTAAAGTTCCCCAAATGCCCCAATTTGTGTTTCTGGGCACAAGAAAGTGTTTCTGTCTAAACCACTCGGTACCTATGTCATGTCTCAGCCTAAAAGAGATGCAAGAAGTAGTGGCTCTTTTTCACTCTTGGTCCTGACACTGTGAGGGAGCCTCAGACTATCCCCTCCTGGGTGATGATGCCCTGATGGGCTATCAAAATTCCACTAGTGCTTTCTTTTAAAACATGTCAGAAGAAGATTTTGTCTTTTTCCCATACAACAGCTTTTTCATCAAATAGTCAGAGAACTAATAGAAGAAGGAGGATGTCCAGCATGAGACCAAGAAATAAATGAAAAAAACAAAGTGGAAAGAGCAGACCTTACAGTCCAGCAGTGAGAACATTCATGGTAGGCAACAGTCTTGTCTCTCTCCATAAAACACAGATACAGTCCTCCATCAGGTTCATCTGTGAGTACATTGATATATACACATATATATTCAATGAAAATGTTATGAGAATCCTATAAAGTGTACTTCAGATGGAATCAGCATTAAATTTACTGCTTTAAATAATGCCAGCACCATTTTTCCTCTGTGCCTCTATTCCAGTTCATCCAGCCATTACGAACATTTCAATTTCAGAAGATACAGTATTTCTCTTTTGTATATTTGTGAAAATTCCTGTGCATTGGGGGTCTAAAACTCAGTTGGGATCCTTCATCTCTGTGATAGTTATTAATAAGTATCAGGTTTGCCTGTCTTGTGCACATATGAGGTTATGCATTTTTCAGATTATCAATTTTGAAATCCTGCTCCTTTCTGTCCTTGTTGTCTCTTGCACTATTATTGCAGGTTATTTACCATGGCTTAGATTTTACAGTATAAAATACAGAGTAATGCAAACTTGAGAGGCTTGTCTAGTCTATTTGATGTAAATTCCACTGGAGAAATATCTGTCCTCATCACCATTTACCTGACAAGGCAAAGCTGTTCTTTAAGCTGACCATAAACCAAACCACGTGAATTCACACTCTTGTTGTCAAAGGATAGGGAAAAATGCAGCTGTTCATGTGCCTTCTTTTCAGGAGCCCTCTGAGGCCAGTCATTGTGACCTTCCCTCCAACTTTATTTGGCCTCACTTCAGGAGCTGTGCTGAGGTGAGGCCATTTGTGACTTCAGCGTTCCTGCTGGCTGCAGAGCATGAGCAGACTGGCAGCTTTGTCATAGGTGTATATTTATGCAGTTTTTTCACACTGGAGCAGTATGGTGAAATATGGAAGAACTAGCAAATCTAGCGAGCATCTCTGAAACACGTGAGTGATTTAAATACACTTTTCAGACTGAACTAGTGGTATGAAGTCTTAGGTTAAGCGTAATACAGTCTGCATGTGTTATAGCACAGGTATCTTGAGCTGGGCATGCAGCTACTGAAATAGGATGAGCTTCGGTGACATTCAGTGTGGCCAATAGAAAAAAACCTTCTCTGCAACAGCTTTGCAATTTCACTCTTCTGGACCTGGCTTGCCCTGCAGCCCCGTAAAAGCTGTTGTCAGTAGCTTAGCCAGATTTGCCAGTTCTTCCCCTTCCCTGGTTTCTCATATCTTTAATAAATATAGAGCTCTCTTTTTCTCCTCCAGAACCTGTCACAGTGTGGGTAAGAATGTAAGCAAAAGTAGAAGCTGTTTCCATTGTCTGGGCAGAAGAGAAGTGCTAAGCACAGCAAGCTAAGCAGCTCGCAGGGTGTTTCACATGTTCCCTTTTGTCCCCCAGCTCTGTCATCAGTGCAGCACAGAGGCCTCAGGTAGCACTCGTGTCCTTGCTCACTTTAATCCGTCTGACTCAAGTGCAAAATGATGCCATATTTGAGAAGACAAATTGTATTGGTTGAGAGATTACTTTGTGAGGTTACAGAGGCTAAGCATGAAGGTTTGTCGATGGACAGCGGGAACCACTCGCGTGAGACTAAGAGAAAATACGGGCCATTTACAGATTGTTGCTAATCAGTTTTGTCTGCCCATGCCTACAAAATATAGATAAAGGTTTTCATTAGGCAGTCTGGGGTGCAGATGTTCCCTCTGTTGGGTGCCAAGCATAGTGTAAAGGAGGTGCACTGCTTTCAGGAGGGCCTGAACCAGAGGAAAGGTGATTGCAGGGAGAAGAAAGAGGAAGCAACATGCAGTGAGAGACACAAATAGCCCTCAGTAATGTGATCTTTCTCTACTGGAGACATTTCTCCTCCCAATACACTCTCTCTTCTCATGGCTGTTGGTGCAAACGTAGGGAATGAAACTTTCTGGAAGAAGCCAGGCTCCCCCTTTGTGAGGGTTCTGGGAAGATCTGGAGGCAGCTGGAGTGGGAGAATTTCCATGTGTGTATGGCCATGGGGAAGAGTGCGATGAGGAGGGAGGTGTGCCCAGGAGCCAGGCTGCCCTGCGGGCCTTTGGGAGAGATGAATGTCCTTGCTCTAGAATTTGGGTGAAAAAAGGCTGAATGCTAATGACGGTTGGGGAAGGAGGCATGAGTGAGACAGCTTCCACCACTGACCTCCTCTCCATCAGGAGCCAGTAGGGAGCAAAACAGCTCTGTCCTTGTCACACCAATATCCCTACTGTCCTGCAGACAGGGCGCTAATGACTAATGATTAATGAGGTTTATCCCTGGCATCCGGGGCTGAAACACTATTTTGGGTGCCAACCATCACATCATGCAGTAGTTTTACAGAGGAGTGTCACACACCGATCCCAATGCCTGTTATGGAGATTGATGTGGCTGGAAGTGCTAAGCAGAATGGCTATTTTTGTGCTGTTGCTGTTACACAGCTGAACAGCTGGCTCTGCACTCTGACAGACACCAAGGAAAGTCCAGCATGGCTTAAGAGCAAGAGAGCAGTACACAAGAGTAATGCTGCATAGGATATTGTGATGCTCTGATCAGGTTGTCAAGATCTTTGAATATAAGTGCGTAAGAAAAGCAATAGAAGCAGAAGAAATAGTAAGAGAACCAAGACTTGTATCTTTACTTTATAAAAATGTGTGTATGAATTTAAATACTTTATTGTTAGGTTTCTCGGGGAACCTTGCCTTGGCTTTGTCTGTGACATTACTTTTTCATTCCAGTGTTACAGTTTTATTCTGGAAGCACTTGCTGTGACATCTGTAAATTCATACAAGCCTTCACTAAGGAAATCCCAGTCTTCTAATGAGCTTTGTGGAAAGAGACTGTTATAGTAGGTCACTTGTGTGATTACTCTCCAGTGTTTTCCTTTGCACAGCCTTTACTGTAAGCCAAAGACTTTGCCAAGAGAGAAGCCTGAAATGAGAGTGAAGACTGATTACAACTAAGTTATTTATAACAGCCATAAAATTATGTCTTATCAAGTGGCAGAATTATCCCGTGGTAATAGACAATTTCTCCTTTGTTCAGAAAAGCTAATTTGTATATAAAAAACTTGGGCTGACAACTGAAGCATGATGGTTGGTATGTGCATATTGACTTGCTTTCCAAGGTTTAGTGCATTTACTGCAGCTCTGAAAGCCCAGATGAACTGTTTTTATGCCTAACCAGTGGCCCCAAAAGTAAGATGTTTGCAAACCTCATAGTGTTTTCAGCAGCTCCATTTCAGGCTGTTGAAAACCATTAGTAATGCACCACAATAACTGGTTAGAAGAAAAACATTCTGTTCAAACAAATCTCCACTAAACTGTAATCTTTATTTTTATAATTATTTTACTGCTATTATGGGGATTTGTGTGTTTTTTCTCCATTTTCTCCACCTCTCCATTAGCAAGAGGTAGAAAGTTACTACCTAAATGGACTTTTTCATGGTTTGAGGTGTACACAAGTTGAGCATTGTGCACAGAACTTGGGAATAACACATAGCAGTGCCACTTTTGTTTGCAATTAAGCGATGGAGAGTTGTAAAGCAAGTTCAGCTACAGCTCCTGCAAATATCACTATGATAACTTATGTCTGCTTCTTGCTCATGGGCAAATAACCTTTGCCTGGGCCAGATAAACTGCAGCGATTCTGGCCTGTGCATTAACTCCAAATAAATGTCAAGGTAGAAGAGTATGAAGTCTATTAGATTGAGATACAAATAATGAATGGCATCATAATGAAGCTTTAGTATTTAAACTGTAAATGAAACCAAAATGACAGAAAAATGATGATCAGGCTGTCAGAGGAGTGTTTTTTTAAAGGACGGGGAAGGAGCTCTTCCCTTCCTCTCTTGTGGCGATGGCCTCCCTGGGATCCCCATTACCTCCTTCCCCCAGGACATGGAGGAAGGTGTTAGCTATTCCCCACTGAAAAATCAGCCGGGTCCCAGAGAAGGGATGATCATGGTACTGGGATGGTGGCTGAGCTGTGCTGTGAGGAGGGGAGACAGAGTTTGGCTGGTGAGAGAGGGAGGAGACCCAACCTTTCTCCCAGGTGCCCAGCAAAGGACAAGGGGTGACACAGTCACTAGTGGCAGCAAGGAAAATGTCAGCAGTAGGCAAGGAAACAAGATCTTTCCCATGAAGGTGATTAAGCATTGAAGCTATTTCCCCAGAAAGGTGGCGGATCCTTGGAGGTTTCAAAAATGAGACCGGTGTTCATCATTCCAGTTTTCTGCACAAAGTGAGGGACACTGGCAGCACCACGGTCTTTTGCTCTGCACTTGCATCTAGCTGCATTAGTATAGGGGTGTTGTTTAAAAATACTGTGCCCTATAGCAGCATGACTCTGGTAAATACTTCTGGTGTCGAGCTGGCCTCAGCCACTCATGCCTCTGCAGTGCCTACTGACGAGTCAGACTGTGAAGGTCAGAATACCCTATAAACTGCATAGTATCCGTGATGCCTTTTAGCTCCTGCCAAGTCACTTGCTCGTGACTGCAGGGGGAAACAAATGCGTGCCCTTGGCCGTCGTGCGGCTTTCACTGTGCTACAGTATTTAATCACACCCTAGGTGTGACATCGGATACAACAAGCTCTTCTTCCCCAGCTCTGGTTTCTTGCTAGCTCTTTTGCAGCTGTCTTCCCAGTCTGAAAACACATTTCAGTGCTTCTCTCACTTCAGGAAATCTTTGAGGATTCATATGGAATATTGTGTCCAGTTCTGGTCTCCCCAGTTCAAGAAGGAGAAGGAACTGCTCAGAAGAGTCCAGCACAGAGCCACAAAGATGATTAAGGGGTGGAACATCTGCCTTATGAGGAAAGACTGAGGAAGCTGGGACTCTTCAGCTTGGAGGACACTGAGGGATGACCTCATTAATGTTTATAAATATGTAAAGGGTGAGTGTCAGGAGGAGGGAGCCAGACTCTTCTCAGTGATGTACAAGCTGGAACATCGGAGGTTCCATGTAAATGTAAGGAGAAACTTTTTCACGCTGAGGGTGACAGAGCACTGGAACAGGCTGCCTAGTGAGGTTGTGGAGTCTCCTTCTCTGGAGACATTTACAACCCACCTGGACACGTTCCTGTGTGACCCGCTCTAGGTGGTCCTGCTCTGGCAGGGGGTTGGACTAGATGATCTTTCAAGGTCCCTTCCAACCCCTAACATTCTGTGATTCTGTGATTCTGTGATTCTGTGATTCTGTGATTTAGAATAGCACTGACTCTACCTTTTCATTTTCCTGTGTGAAACTTCAGGCTAAGTTTTTAATGGATAAATTATTGGTGTCATACTAGCAGCTCCAAGGTTTTTTTTTTTCTTTTTAGCAGAAGCAAAAAAACCTAGGCTCCACCAGAACAGCTTTCCACCATAAACCCCCTGGTGAAAAGATGTTCAGTGCTTTCTGTGTGGAGTTTGGTGAGCGAGGTTAGTGATTAAAAACAACTGAGAGTATCTTTGCAGAAAGCACTCTTTTTACCTTGAAAATATTGCAGTATAAGCAGCCCAATGAAAAAAAAAAAAATTAGAGCATGATACATTAAGTTCACACAGTGTAAGAAAGACATCAAAATATAATGTCAGGAATGTCAGTTGCCACTGAAGGATATAGAGCTGCTCAACAACTTGAAAGCACTGATTAGAAATATCCAGTTGACATCATTAAAAGATTATATATACCTTAAAAGGCACCAAATGACCAAAGAGTGTTCCAACTATAGTTAATTTCATTCTAGCTGCAGCTTTGTAATATTTTCTTGACTTTCACTGAAAATGCCAGTCTTGGTACCCGCTGAAAGACAACCTGTTTTTGAAATTTAAGCAGAAATTGTAGATGGGCTTTGAGCAGGGAAAATACTGGGGAAAAAAATATTTCTTCTGACATAAATATATACATATATACACATATAGTGTATATACACACCTTATTGATTTTTCTGAACAACTGTTTAGGCAAAGTGACTGAGGAAAGACAGTGAAATGTGGTCAGAATATAGCTGAAAGAAGAGCCTCTTGGTGCTCTGGTGTGTATTGTCTTACTTCATAGTCATCATACTTTAAAACAAGAAAAAAAAAAGTGAGGCATTTTTCAATACAACATATATTTTGCTTTGTATAGATTAGCCATGCATTGACCCAAAGGCCCCAGCACATATGTGCACGTGGCTCTCTGTACAGCTTACCTCTTCTTCAGCTGTCACGCACTCAGCAAGGTACAGAGCAGACTTCTGTAGATGGCAGCAGGTAAGGCAAGGCTGATTGCAAACCTCTTGTGTTCATATCAGTAGGATCATATCAGTAGGATCACAAACAGTTACAAAGAGAGAAGGGGAGAAAAGCCCTTTGCAGCAATTATTTTAATATCCATGTTTACTGTTTTGGGAGTTTCCCCTTCGAGCTCTTAGCAATGAATGATATTGTGGGAATTATTATTGTTAAATATGGGTAACACATTTTTGAGAAAACAGCATGGCAAAAACTATGAGTTTGTTTTTTCCCCAAGCCAATACCAATTTTCTCTCTCTCTTTTTTTTTTTTTTTTTTTTTTTACCTGGAATCAGGGGTGGAACTGGAAGCTACAGTCATAAGTATTGTAGAGAAGTTTCTGCCACCCCCTTACCGGGTGGCCAGTGAGCTACAGTGCTTGTTTGTGAAGTGGGGAAACTGGGTTTAACTTCTGGTAGTGCCACAAGGGTTTTTGACTTGAATATACTGTTTTGCAGGAGCATCCTGTATCCTCCTTGTTATAGGACACAGAGGATTAGGAGGTTTAGATCGGATATTAGGAAAGGTTTCTTCTCTGAAAGGGTTGTCAAGCCCTCGATCAGGCTGCCCAAGGAAGTGGTGGAGTCACCATCCCTGGAGGTACTTAAGATGTGTAGATGTGGTGCTGAGGGACATGGTTTAGCAGTGGACTTGTCAGTACTGGGTTAATGGATGTACTTAGAATCATAGAAGGATTTGGGTTGGAAGGAACCTTTAAAGTCCAACACCACTGCAGGGAGCAGGGACATCTTCAACTAGATCAGTTTGCACAGAGCCCCCTCCAACCTAACCTGACAATGTGAGACAGAAGGAAAAAACTCACAATTATTGCCAAGAATATAGTTAATTAAGTGTTCATATAGCACCATAGACACACTATGGTACCTGAACACTGCCCAAAGGGCTGTAAGTGGACTGGATTCCATTTGCTACATGCAAATTTGTTTAATTTTTCTGTCCAAGGGAATTGCCTTCTTAAGAAGTTTCTAAAATGCATTTTTTCAGGGTTTTTTTTTTTGGTGATATTTGATAAGTTTTATGTATTCAGTGCTGAAGTAAAAGTGAAGAGCAGAGTACCTGTACTAGGACAGAGCTGGCGGTACCACCACTGCTGACAGCCAAGGAAAAAAGGGTCTTCAACAACTCAACATGAGGTTTACCTTCACCATGGAAGTCTCACAGTGTCCCATCTCCCCTCAGGACAGATCATGATCATGACCTTAGCACTTCAGCTGCCCAATACTTGAGGATGTGTTTCACTGAAGCATGGTGAAGGCAAGGACAGACGTTCTCGCCGTGAGCTGCTGTTGAATGAAAAGTCACTGCAGGAAGGAGATGGCAGAACCGAGCTATATGCAATAGACTTCACTGCTGAGGAGCTGCTTTATGCTCTGTATTAATGTCCTGAAAGGGAGTGCACAAAGCTCTGGAATATTGCCCTTCAGCATGGTAAATATGTGTATAGCTCCTGCGTGGTGCGTATAGAGGCATTACTGTCCAGTATAATAGTTCTGCTTCAAGAAATATTAAGAACATCCTTGCATAATGTTTTATAATCACATATTTGATCTAAAATATGTCTATGAAGCCCAATTTTCCTGTCTTACCACATCTCTGCTCACAGTTCAGAAAAGTGTGAGGCCAGCATGTCTCCTGTATCTTTTTGCCTGACAGGCATGTGGCTGTGCAGTGAGCTGATAATCAAAGGCTTTACTTCAGAGCAGCCGTAATTTTTCTAATCCCTCCATAAAAACCTTTTATACATAATTCATGTTTGAGCCTATGCCCCCAAAATAGGGCAGCGGGTGTGTTGGTTTTTTAAGGATGAAGACATTACCACCTAGTGGCAGGACTTTTGAACATAGCAAACCTGGTGTCTAATCTTGGATGGAAAATCAGTTATCCTGAGGTTCTATGCTTCACATGGCAGGTGCAAGGGAAAAAAAAGATGAACATGGTGAAAAATAATTTTTATTGTGAATGCAGACACATGAGACTGTTAACAAAGAGCAGCAGCGTGGTACAAATCAACCTGACTTTCTGCTTGACCATCCTGGGCCAGCAGCAACTTCCCTGCTGAGATGGCTGGTGAGACCTTGTGACGATAGTGCTGGCATCAGCAAGGCAGTGGCTGTTCCAGAGAACAGAGTAGAACTCTTGGCTCACTGTTTCTTAAATAAACCTTAGTCATCCAGAGCCACTGCAGGCTGTTGTTCACTGTGTCTTGCCCGTGACAGAATCCTATTTCCAAATTATCCGTGTAAGCCAAATGGAATTCCTAAATAATGTAAATGTCTGGATCCATGAGGTTTCCCTTCACATTACCTAAACCCCATTGTTTAATTAGACTTGTGCAGTTTCCAACAATTTGGTTTTTCCTCCTGACACACTACTGTCCTCTTACATAATCTCCTAGGTGGATGTGACTCGCTGTTGTGAAAGAAGCAGTACTTCCTCTGGAGAAATTCAGGAACTGCCAGACTGACATACATCCCTGTCACTGTCTTCACTAGGGTTATTAATAACACTCTAATTTTATAAAGCTTAGATTTTTCAAAGATTCTTCTTAAAAAAAATGTAATGCTTGACTGAGATCTCTGTTGGAGTGGGTATAGAGTGGGATTAAGAAGGAAAGGAGTCTGTGGCAGATGTGTATTAGGGAAATATCTTGCCTTCAGCATCCCTCTCAAGTGATGTCCCAGTTGTGCAATTCCTCCATTCTGCCACACTCTTGAAATCGCATACCCACAGCAGACATTAATAATGAAGACAATTGGTGTCTCTTCCCGTAAACACTTTGCGGTCCTCTACAGTGAAACTCTAGGGATCCAGACACAACTGGAAACAGTTATCTAGTTATTATATTGAAACAGGGAAATTTTTCCAGTAGGAAAATTAGCTCATATGAAAAGAAGGTAGGAGATAGGTGATCACCAGCCAGAATTCCAGCACAAGTCAGAAATTACTGTGGTTTCCATACATTGCTGAGAAGTAAAGTTTAGTGTGAGGTATAGTGAGAGTTGTCACTTCTGTGAGAGCAACTAATATTTCTCTTCATGGAACTGGCTTCTACTTACCAAGAAAAAAAGACCAAATAGCACAGGTGGTCACACAGGTTGCAACTTTTTAAGTGCTTTACCCCTGCCTGGCCACTGGTATGGTCTCCCAAGATACTTAAGGAGACATTGAACATGCTATTAAAAAACAAGTGAGGCATAGTGACTCACATGATTGTGCTATGAATTTATCTGCAGCCTTTTGAAAGCCCCAGCCCTTGGTGCTTTGGGGATAACTGTGATGAGGTGGTTGCACAGCTGCCAGAGAGCTGCTGAGCAGAGGGACATGGGCTTTGCCTGAGTGGCCCAGGCTGGCAGCCTTCCATTGCCAGATGTTATACTATCACAGGTAACGGAGTGGGTTTGGTTTGTTCTCCACTTATAAGATAGATGGCCAAGAAATTCTCCTTCAATCCCTCAGTACCCACATTTACTATCAAGTTTTCACTGGTTTATTTATCAAAATGGAACACTTTTGATGAGATGGGCAGTTCTGAATAATTTAGCAGGCACCCAACATGCATTTCAAAAATTGAGCTAAAAAAACCCAACAACTGTACCAAGAAAACCCCAGAAATACACCTTTAGTCAAGGATTCCATATACCCTTCTTTAGGGATTCAGAACTAGACGTATATATAACGTCTTGCCTTGCTAGGAAAGAGAAAGCTCCATAGATACCTTACTGCGGTCTTTCAGTACTTAAAGAAGGCTTATAAGAAAGATGATGAGAGACTACCAGGGCCTGTAGTGACAGAACAAGGGACAATGGTTTTAAACTGAAAGAGGATGGGTTTAAATTGGACATGAGGAAGAAAGGCTTTCTGATGAGGGTGGTTAAACACTGGAACAGGTTGCCCAGAGAAGTTGTGGATGCCTCATCCCTGGAAGTGTTCAAGGGCAGGTTGGACTGGGCTCTGAGCAACCTGGTCTAGTGAAAGGTGTTCCTGCCCAGGGCAGAAGGGTTGGACTAGATGATTTCTAAAGGTCCTTTCCAAACCAAACGATTCTATGAATCCATAAAAGCTAAGTTTTGCTATGAAAATATCTTTTTATCTGAGAATAAAGTTTTCACTCAATATCAATTATGATCAGCAGTCACTCTTCCCTCCCACCTCACACACACTTATAAAGGATCCATTCTTTCAGTGGAGAAACCAATTTCTATAATGTTAGGCAGGAGTGACATCTACTGTCCATCACGGCCAGCATCTGTACCGCTGTCCCACTGACCTCCCTTGGTTATAAGGACATGTGTGGAGGCAGACTCTGGGCATTTCAGCCCTCAGGTCTTCAGTCTGTATTGTCAATTAAAATGAATGAAAGTCATCTTTTTAGTAAATACTAGCAAATCTTCAAAATTTCTGGTTGCAAAGCTTGGACATGTATGAACAAAGCAGTACTACTAGTAACACAAAACCAATGAATCAAGAAGGTGGGAGCTCTCAAGAATTTGGGGTATGTAACCAGAGACCCAAATCCTTTTTCATTTTGAAGAGAAGTCTACAGGGAATAAGAATATGGGCAGTGAAATCAAACTCAAATCAAATACACCATTTGAACACTGAAGCATTTTGATCTTGAAAATGGATTACAACCTAATCTGTGAACAGAGATCTCAAAGCTTCCCCAGCAGGATTTGTGTGCTTTCCCAGCCTTGTTCCACAGTGAAACATGACAAGGCAGGCCTGAAAGAAAGCAATCCTGTTAAACAGAAGCCTGACAATTTGTTTATCAGAAATTAGATTAAACAATAGAAATATTTTTCAAGCCAAGAGTTAAGTCAAATGAATAGTTTCAGGATACAAATTTCTGCTTAAATCCAGGCTGCTTTCTGCATGTGAATGTTGGAGATAATCACAAGTGCACATATATGCATAGCCATACGTATCCAAATCCTAGCTATGAAAAAAGAATATAAAAGACTGCACAATCTTAAGGGTTAATAAAGTAGGAAAATTAAGCTATTTCAGCTAACAACTTCACTTTTGCAGCCTTCAAGACTCCTGAGAAACAGGGACTGGACAGACAAGCCTGGTTGGTAAATAGGACACTAGTTGTGGAAACGGATTGAATGAGGTCTAGGGTAGCTTTGCTATATCATGATTTGTCTTTCCTGAAGCAGTAGGATACTTAGATACTTCTTTCTCTTGAGATGATGGCTCTTTGATCTTACCCTTGACTTTTATAGCTTGAAGACTTTGAAGGATCATAAGGTCCTGGAATAAAGCAGGTTGGAAGGGACATCAGGTGGCCTCCAGGGCAATCACCTGCTCAGACAAGGGTTGGCACTAATTTCAGACCAGGTTTCTCAGGGGTCTGTGCATCTGGGACCTGAAAATCTCCAGGGATAGCACCTGAAGAGCCTCTCCAGACAGCCTGTTCTACCATCCAGCTGTCTTTATGAAGAAAAGGTTTCTCTTACCATGCTTTCCAAATTCGTTCCACAAAATTTGACTGGATGGAATTTTCAGCTTTTAACTGCAAATAAGCAGCAACAGAGGGAATAAGGGAAAATACAGGCCCTTGTGACACCAACTGGCCCACAGACCAGCTGAGCATGTAAGGGGAAGATTACACAGACACCAGCAGACTGGCTCGGACACTGCTTAGGATGAAGAAATGCTTGTCAAGAGATGACCATCACACCCAGATCTGTACCATCATTTGCTTCCACTGTGCATGCTCAGTGTTTGGTAGCTGGCATCTGTGCTGGACAAAGATGTCACATGCAAGGGTTTTATTCTTGTCTTCTAGTGAAAAGACATAAGGGCAAAGGTGATCCATGGCAATACTTTCTTTTTGTCCAAACTGGTCTTCACACAGCATAAGATCTTATGGGCTTCCAGAGTCTCATCTTCCTCCCTTCCCAGTGAGCTCCATGCTTCACTTCCCTGCCTCTCTGTTGGCTACCACTGTTTCCTTCTTGTCTTTCCATGTTCATGCTGATCTTGTTTTGCCTAAACACCACCTCTGCAGCTAAAGAAAAGCATCAGGTTCATCCTTAACTACCATGGACTAGGCATGCAAGTAACTCACACTGCAAACCAAATAAAGAGAAGGGTAATGAGAAAATAACTTTGAAGGACTCAGCTGAGCTGCAGAAAGGTCCATTAGTAACACTCACCCTCGTCAGAAAACACACCCTGAAAGATGAGAGAAACCTTCAATAGGGTGTAGTACAAACAAGGCAGGAGGATTTTCTCAATGTCATGACAGAGACAGATAGAAAAAAATGTCAAACTCTTGAAAGCTGAAATGAAAGCAGAGAATAAAACTAAGGAGCATGACCTTGTAGTTAAAATACAGACTGTGGGACCCCATGTATGACATATGATAAGCCATCCCTGAAATATATATATATTCTGCTGTGATTGTCTAATTTGCCATAGCACTACAATCCCAGTGAACTTAAAGAAAGAAGAAGTGCTACAAATAAAACATACCACAGGTTAATATACCAATTGCATACCCCATTGTACAATGGCTCATTGGTATTTTCAACATTCTTTGGCATTTTGCTTTGTTTCACTCAAATAAACAGTTACAAAACGTGGGAAAATAAATTGGGAACAAACATATGCCTTTGACATATAGATATTTGACTCGCAGAGCTTCCATGCACAGGAAGAGTGTGCATCCATCTGGCATGCACCTATCTACCCTGCTAGGTCCTGCCAGCATACCATCATGCCCCTATGGGCAAAAATGCTATACCAAGAGAAAAAATCAGAGGTATTAGCACCACATTTTAGCAGTCTGAGTTCCCCACTGAGCACAGGAAGGAAAGTACTCAATGCAGGAAGGGGAATGAATGGCCGGAAGATCGCGTGGTATAAATGCTTCAGTGGTGAAAATTGCCAAGCTGCCAACTCTCACGAGACAGCTGCACTCTGGGAATTTTATGCAGAATCAAAGGAAAATAAAGATTTTCCCAAAGGAAAACCTGTGGGTGTGAATGAAAAAATATATACAACACTACAATATGTTGTGCATGTTTTAAATCACCTTGATGAGAATCAGTGAACGCACTTCAATGGTGGGCCCTTAAAATGTCTCCATTGCAAGTATAAAAATTCTCTGTTGGAAAAAGAGACAGAGGGGAGCAACACAGGAGGAAGGAAGCATGTGTCCATTGAAGTCAGAAGAAGAGATTTATTAGAGGAACCAAGGGCAATTAGTATCCATCCCCCTTAACACTTTTGAAAACCTCCTATCAGTCAGCATGAAATCTGGCAAAGATAGATAACATCTTTGAAGTCTTCAGTTATAAGGGACCCAAAACATCATGGCAAAGTCAGAGCAATTTCAAAGACATTCTTTGCACAGCATGAAAATGGTTCAGAACTGCATATAGGGAGATTACATGGATCAAGTAGAATTTGTGTAAAAAATGCGTGCTAGGGAACATCTACATTTGAGCAAAGAATCCAAGCTAACTAACTAATGTAAGAAAAACTCTTTCCAAGGACAAAAGAAACATCTAGATTATGATGGGAAGGACAGCAGGGAGATCCATTTATTTTCTGATAGAAGAAGTCTATCTCTGACAACTGGATCACCTTAAGTTGTTTTACCATGACACATATTTTGGAACCAAGATGAAGACAACATAGCACAGCATAGTCAGAACTGAAAAGCAAGAGAGACGCTGTGATAAGGCCGCTTTATGGAGGCTTTCCTTGCTGACATTGCATGACACAGGTTGTTTTGCTGCATGACTTCACTGCTCTATATGATAAAAGTGGGCAGAATAATATATTACTTGTTGTTGATGGTGCAGCAGCAGAACGGGGTTTTTTTTGTAATCCATAGACTCAATTTATTGCAATTCTTCTCTCTGCCTTTCTGACTCTGGGTGATGATTTCCTAGCCCAGGACATCTCTTTACATTCCAGTCTTTCCACCATGGTGGTGGAGAGGAAGATTTCCTCCGTTTCTAGATTTTTCAAGAGTACAGGGTTACAATGATCTCTTCTCTCTCTCCCTTGTGGGACACAGGCTACCCACAATCATTACTTGGTGCTCCAGTTATAGTATACCTATGGAATACCTATGCAATCAGTGGATGAAGAGACAGAGAGCCCCCAAAGCAGGAGGGATTACCTGATTGCTGCAGGAGAATACTAAAGCTCAGGAGGATTGAGTGTTCAGGATAGGCCACATCTGACATCCCTCAGCAGAATCCTATGGGGTAGTTTGGGCAGAGATGACTGATACATGCACACTGGAGATGCCTGGGATTTCTGTGAGTGTGGGATGTGGAAACCCAGGACGGTGGCTGGAGGACCTCATGTTTTAACTAGCAAATCCAATGGGAGAAAAAAGTATAGGCTGGAGAAGCTGACATGCTGTCATAGGATGCTCTAAGCTACCAAACTAATCAGGAAGAAGTATGAAAGGTGATTTGATTATAATGTTTAAATACTTCCACAAAAAGAACACAGCCATTGCTAAATGGGCTTCTCTCTTCTTATAGCAGTGACATGTATGATGAAGTTGAAAGGATGGAAGTGCAAACTAGAGAGTCACATTAAAGTCTAAGGATATGATTTCAGCTGTGGGCATGATTCACCTTTAGAACAAGCCATCAGAGGAATAAGAGGATTCTCCCTCTGTCTTCAAATAAAGATTGTCCTCCTATTAAAAAAAAAAAAAAAAAAAAAGAAAAAAAAAAGAAAAAAGAAGCACTAAATACAAATTACTGAGAATTCTGAGCTAAATCCTATGGCCCTGGGCGTACAAGTCCTTGAGAATACAGTATATTTGACTGGGTTTTCTAGAGGTCCTTCTAGCCTGTAAAAAACCTATGAATCTCTCTTGCAAAGTTGCATGATGGTATCATCTCATGCTGCTCTGTGACTGTAGCAATATTTATGCAAATATGCAATATGTTGGCTTAAAAATTCCAAAGCTGAAGAATCTACCATATTACTACAGGGATTTGTTTTAGTAGCTACCCATCCTCACTGAGAAATTCTTGAGTTTCACTGCCAGTCTGGATTGGCATAACTCCAGCCTTGCTGATGACAGGAGTCTCTTCTCATGGATGTGATCATGGCTACCATCCATTTCTGTTTAAATCTGTTCTTGAATAAACAAACCAGAGAGAATCCCTAAAGCCTTAAAAGTCTTTCAAGGCATGTCACTACATCTCCCAGTACCCCATTCATTCCTGAAGCTCTCTTCCAGCTCCTCACATTTTTCCAAAATCTTTTCCTAAACTACAAACACTAAGCCTGAGATGAAGTATTCAAGTAGTGATCCTGTTTTAATATGATTTGAATCATAATGCCAGAGCAATATCCATTCTTACTCAAACCTACCATACCAGAGCAGAAAAATATCAACACAAAAAAAACCCCCAAACCCTGAGCAATGAACTTGGTATCTTTTATACATTGACAGAGACTTGTAAAGAAAATGCAAATAGTGAAAGCATCAGGTGAAGAAACAGGACAGTTATGCAAGAATTTTAAAAGATTTTCTAAATAATTTGAGCCTGATGCACCATTACATTATGCAGCACATAATTGCTCATGTTTCCAGGTTCACATCTCTTATCATCATGAGACAGTAAATAATACCTTCAAATGAGATCTGAAATTAAGTTCAGTGTTGGAAAACATTCAAGTTCTTTTCAGCCTCATCTAAACATTTCCCTCTCAAGATAATAACTTTCCTCCCTGTTAACAGAAGTTTGCAAATATTTAATTCAAAATCAAATCTGGAATGCTTATGCTTTTGGAAGTGTTTTCTTAGTGAGGAAAAAAAACTAAAAATCACTGCTTGGAACCAAGGTGAAAGCCAAGGGAGCACAGTTAGCCCAAGAGTCAAAACCTGCTGAAAAGGAAGAGGGAGAGAAGATCAAGCAAAGTATGTAAATACTGGCTCTGTAGATCTCAGCAATGTCGTAGTCTCAGCTAGCACCACACACTGGAAAGCTAAGTTATCCCACAAAATCTTTAGCTTCCAGACCATAATTACCCTGGGACCTCTAGGTGGGCTCATGCTTCTCTCAGCTCACTGTGCAAAGAACGTAAGACCCCCACCACAGGGCACCCCAGAATGTGCCTGTGCTCTTCCTTCCCTCTCCAAAGAAAGTGGAGATTTCTGCTAGCCCCTTCTTGAGGATTGGCGGTCACATTCAAGGAAGTGTTGGTCTGTCTTTTGCTTCATTGCCTGGATGTCTGGGGACTGTAAAATGCTCCAGATCACAGAATCACAGAATTACTGAGTCTGGAAAAGACCTCTGAGATCATCAAGTCTAGCCTATGACCTATCACCACGTCAGCTAGACCTTGGCACTAAGTGCCACATCCAGCCTTTCTTTAAACGCATGTAGGGACAGTGACTCCATCACCTCCCTGGGCAGTCCATTCCAATGTCTGATCACCCTCTCTGTCAGGAAGTGCTTCCTGGTATCCAACCAAAACCTCCCCTGGCACAGCTTCAGGCCCTGCCCTCTCGTCCTGTCACTAGTTGCTTGGGAGAAGAGCCCGACCCCCACCTGACTACAACCTCCCTTCAGGTAGTTGTAGAGAGCAACAAGGTCCCCCAATGTCTCCTCTTCTCCAGGCTAAACAACCCCAGCTATCTCAGCCTCTCCTCATAAGACTTTCTAGTCCCTTCACCAGCCTTGTTGCTTTCCTCTGGACCCACTCCAGCACCTCAATATCCTTCTTGAAGTGAGGGGCCCAGAACTGTGCACAGTACTCGAGGTGAGACCTCACCAGTGCTAAGTACAGGGGGAGAATCACATCCCTAGTCCTGCTGGCCACACTATTCCTGATACAAGCCAGGATGCCATTGGCCTTCCGGACCACCTGGGCACACTGCTGGCTCATGTTCAACTGGTTGTTTACCAGCACTCCCAGGTCTTTCTCCACTGGGCCGCTCTCCAGCCACTCCTCCCCCAGTCTGTAGCACTGCGTGGGGTTATTGTGGCCAAAGTGCAGGACCCTGCACTTGGTCCTGTTGAACTTCATCCCATTGGCCTCAGCCCATCGACCCAGCCTGTCCAGGTCCCTCTGCAGCGTCTTCCTACCCTCCAGCAGATCGACACTCCCTCCCAGTTTGGTGTCATCCACGAATTTACTGAGGGTAGACTCAATCCCCACATCCAGCTCATCAATAAAGATGTTGAATAGGACTGGGCCCAGTACTGATCCCTGGGGGTACACCACTGGCCACTGGACGCCAACTGGATGCAATGTGGGGCTTGAAAGGTTGAACTCCAACTTGAATATCCTTAGGATGTTGAAACCAGCACAATCCTATCGCTAGCAGACCTTAATGTATATTCAGGCCCTGTTTAGAGTTAAACAATTATTTAAGAGTATCACCCAGAGGTCTGCCCCAAGGCTGGATAGTTATGAGCGGCAGGGTGTGTGGGATAGTAGGGCAAGTTCCTAATACAGTGGTCACCTCCATTGTTTTGGAATTTCACCCCTGAACAACTGCAGAATCCTGAAAAACTAGTAGAATATTTGGAAAAAGTATGTTGTCAGCCTGGCAAGTCCAGAGAGACACAAATCACTGCAATATGCTGGGGCCTGGCCCATGCCTATCAAGTCCTGTTCAACACTAATCAGAGCCCTCAAGGGGAAGAGAAGGTCTCTGGATCTGACAACAAAACAACAGACACTGCAGTTTACTCCAACCCCCATGACAGGCACTGCAGATGAACCAGAGAATCAAACAGTGACAGTATCAGTTGCCCTAATACAGAAGAAGAAATTCACATGAAAGTTGTCATATTTAGAAAGGGAAGGGAGGAAAGGGACAACCGAGTTTACTGTACCGTGTGGATCCGATGGCCTGGCACATCAGACCCACATCAGTATAAGGCTTTAGTAGATGCTGGCGTACAGCGCACCCTAATGCCATCAAGCTATAGAGGGGCCATGTCATTATTGAGATGGACTCGACACAGATGCGATTTCCCCAAAAGCCCAATTTAATGTGCCAACAAGCCTTTTTATAGCCCTTCCTATAACAAGCGCCCACACCTAATTGGCCCAAGCAAAGACCACCAGTCCACAATTGGATGCTTTTTTTCTTTCTTTTATAACTTTGATAAGCTTTCTCTGTTTGTGGACTGGTGGTTCTTTTCTCAGGACTTTCTAGCTTCCTCAAGGGTACACAGATGTCCACTCAAGGTTGTTTATCAAACTCACATTCCAATCCCTCGGACAAGCTGAAGTTTCCCACAGGGCTAAACCCATCTGTATTTCTGGTGTGACAGGAGTATCCCAACAGCTCACTCTGCTGGAAGCTGAAGAGAGTCTGACCTGAAAGGAGTGGTATAAACATTCCATTGTGACTGGCCATGGGGCCCCGTGCATCCTTGGTATAGAAGAGGCTATTTCAAGGACCCAAAATGGTACCGGTGGGCCTTTGGTATCACTGCCTTGGAGGAAATTGATCAACTGTTCAACTTGTCCGGGCTCTTGAGGGACCGTTTCTGTGGTGTGTTTACTGAGGGTTGAAGAGCAGAAGGTGCCCATCGCTACTACGACAGTGCACAGCTGACAATACTGTTCTAATTGAGATTCCCTGATCCCCATCCAGAATCTGATTTGACAACTAGCAACACAAGGAGTGATCAGCAAGACTTGCTCACCCTTCAAAAACCCCATAGAGCCAGTGAGAAAGTCTAATGGAGAATGGAGACTATTGTGTCCTGAATGAAGTCATGCCACTGCTGAGTGCTTCCATGACAGACATAGCTTCAATATGAACTGGAGTCAAAGACAGCCAAGTGGTATGCCATGACTGATATCACTAATGTGTTCTCCATCCCTTTGTCAGCAGAGAGCAGGCCACAGTTTGCTTTCACTTGAAAGGGCATCCAGTACACCTGGAATCGATTGCCCCAGGGGTGGAAACACAGCCCCACCATCTGCCATGGACTGATCCAGACTGCACTGGAGAAAGGTAGAGCTCCTAAACATTTGCAATCATAGAATTGTTTCGGTTGGAAGAGACCTTTAAGATCTTTGAGTCCAACCATTAACCTAACACTACCAAGTCCACTGCAAAACCATGTCTCTAAGTACCATATCTGCACAACTTTTAAACACATCCAGGGATGGTGATATAACCACAGCCCTGGGCAGCCTGTTCCAGGGCTTCACAACCCTTTCGGGGAAGAAATTTTTCCTAATATCCAACCTAAACCTTCCCTGGCACAACTTGAGGCCATTTCCTCTTGTCCTATCACTTGTTACTTCTGAGAAGAGACCAACACCCACCTCTCTACAACCTCCTTTCAGGTAGCTGTAGAGAGCAATAAGGTCTCCGTTCAGCCTCCTTCAAAATAAATAGCCCCAGTTCCCTCAGCCACTCCTGTGGGAAGCAGGAAGCACAAACAATTGAAAATAGCAAAGCTCATCACTGCTGATAAACATCTGGTGTCTAGAGCAGACAGAGGCTGGGTGAAGATCTGGTGGTCTGTGTTGTCCTGGCACCGAGGAGGAATGTGGAGTGGGGCCAGGTGTACTCCTGGCCTTCCCATTCTCCTGCTTATCACAGCAGTTAACTGCATCTGGCAGAGAACACCAAGGAAGTCATCATTGTGCAACTGAAAGGCTAATTAACAATGACTTGACTACAGTCCTACCCCTACATTTGCACAATAGTAGACAATGAGGTATAAATGTTAGCCCTATTTCGGACCTATTTTGTGGGATGAGAATTTGACACCAAGTGGTAGAGACAGATGGATGGGTTTGTCCTGCTCACCCTCCCCAGAAGCAATGCCTTTTGGTAAATTCTTCAGCCTTGGTTATGCTAAGTGTTTTTTCCCTGGGAGATTAGGATTGTTATTGCAATTGTATTTTAGAGCTATAGAGCAATTCTGCAGCTTAGTGCATTTATCACCAGCAATATTAAAGAATCTGTCTATGTTGCAAGTGAAATAAGCCTTACTATTTGTGAATCTGACTGCATCTTGTGAATGAAACCAGGCCTACAGCAGATAGGCTGTTTGTGCATCGGGTGTCGGACCTATAGTTATGGTAAAAATTGATATACCTATTAAGAGATAAGTCCAGCCACCCCTAGCCCCTCTAATCACTGAGGAGTGGCTAGACTGCGGGGGATTCATCTCTTACCAAATTTGCTCTTCACACAACAGCTTCTTATAAGACTTGCTCTATAAACCCTTCACAAGCTTTGTTGCTGTTCTCTGGACATGCTCCATCATCAGAATGTCCTTTCTGGGAGTAAGGGGCCCAGAACTGAACACAGTACTCGAGGCGCAGCCTCCTGAAGGCAGGAGACAGGATGTCTGGTGGAGTTTCACTAATCTGTAAACGAGCAACAACAGTGCATGGGTAATCATATAGTATGGGCATACTGTGAAATTCATAACCTTGTAGATAGAGGTTATCTCCAGGAACAGGACAACAAGACATCTCAAGGCACCTGAGTGTGGATACTGAAAAGCTGCTAGCAGAGGGATTTTCTCAGGTTCTCACAATATTCGGTCAGAGTCCTGCCTTTCTCACACAAGTTATGAAAAACAGTACGATGGTTTTTGTAAGCTAGACTAACACCTGGTGTTTTGCTAAGTTCTGTTTATGGTACGTTGGAAAAATCTTTTGAAATGGGTGTTATAGGACTTAAGCCAATCACCCTAGGAGATGGGTGATCACTGACCAATCGCCTTATGGGGCTAGGGTATGTAATGAGTAACTAAGGATAATTGGCTGATCAAACCAGTTAGGCAAGGGGAACGATCTTACAGGAGAGCTCTGTGT
>WUAM01000070.1:178095-205889 GCA_024336885.1 Actenoides hombroni | reverse complement strand
CTGGCCACACTATTCCTGATACAAGCCAGGATGCCATTGGCCTTCCAGGACACCTGAGCACACTGCTGGTTCATGTTCAATCGGTTGTCAACCAGCACTCCCAGGTCTCTCGCAGCCGGGCCGCTCTCCAGCCACTCCTCCCCCAGTCTGTAGTGCTGCATGGGGTTATTGTGGCCAAAGTGCAGGGCCCTGAACTTGGTCATGTTGAACTTCATAGCATTGGCCTGGGCCCATCGACCCAGCCTGTCCAGGTCCCTCTGCATCACACAGCAGGCTGGGTGTTTTTTCAAACCATATGCAAAGGCAGCATATAATTTGACTTCTTTTTCATTCTTCTGACCTCTGGAGAAATCATGCCAGCTGAAAAGGGTATTATCCATGTAACACGGTCAAGGTAGGTGTCTGGCAAAGTCACTTAGTCCCTTTCTCCAGAAAATCCTTCCTCCAGGCAGCTTGCCCTTACAAGCACATGGCCTTAGATACCTCTACCAGCCACAAGACCCTGCTTATGCTCTGGTTGTGCAGTTCCTACTCTTCTCAGACCCAGGTCCCTCCCTGCAAAAGGAGTAGCTGGTACCAGCAAGTCCCTAGGTTGGAGACCATGGGTACCTTCTCCCTCCCTGAGAGCCAAGCCTTTGGTCTCAGCTCCCAGCATCCACTAAACCCTCTGCAGGGCAACTCCTGCCAATTCAAAATCCTGCTCTCCTCCCATTCTTCCCCTCATCGCTCACCTCTCCTATACTGTGCTGTGGGACTTGGGGAGTGGCTGTTCCTTCTGGTGTGCCCCGTGGTGGTGCTGCTTCTCCCTGCCTGAGGGCTCATGGCCTGCCTCCCTCGCCAAGGGCTGGAAGCACCTGTAACAAACTGCTCCTGCCAAACCAGGCAGGTTACAGGCAGTCCCAACCAATTTTGTGAGTGACACAGGGCACATCCCCACATCCCACACAGGTGGCAGGGGCCAGACCAGAGGACAGCCAACACCAGCACGGCCCTGCTGCTGGGGACATAAAAGCTTGCTCACAGGTAGGCAAGAGGGGTCAGAACCGCTCTCGCTCATCACCATGGAATCCGTGCCGCCTTCACTTGGCAGAGATCTGGGAAGGGAGGCAGAGCATTCCCACAACCTGCCCGATAGCCCTAGTGAGTTGCTATTGCTTTCTCAGGTGGTCTTACTGCACAAACCTGTGGAATTTAAAAGCAAACTCTGCCAACTGGAGTAGGATATTTAAGGAACCAGCCATGAAAAGAAGGCAACATCAAGCATTTACAGGTAAAATGCATATTTTTTTTTAAAGGTGTGAATTTAGAGGCAGGGAGAAATGGAGAGAGATGAGCAAAGGGTTACATGGAAGCATGGAACAAATTCAACTTACCTGGGATGCATTGAAGAAGTTAAATCTACAGACACCTCCCTGAATTATAAAGGCTAAGGGACAGAGGGCTCACATCTTCATCCCTAGATTTATCATGTGTGTCTCTTAAATCTGAGCCAGTGAAGAGTCGAACACTGTGAGCCAAATCCTATTTAATTTATTCAGCAACACATCTCTGTGAAATATAGTCCAATTACAGGCATTAGGTTACTTTGCCATGGCTGCAGCCATTTGACTTTTATTTCCAGCAGACTCTAATTAAATTATCTCAATGCAGGAGCAGACAAGTTTCCCTTATACGTGACTGCAATTAAAGACATGCAATCACAACATTTTTTAAAGTGACTCAAATCAATTGGTTACAATAAAGAATACCATGTAATAGAGCTGTGACTCCACGGTTAAGACAGAGAGAGGGTTTCTATTTCAATAATCTAGTTCCCTTTTATTATGAGTTCTGCTCTTGGATAATTTATTTAAAGTTCATTATGTGTCTACAGCATATATCATTTGCCCTCAGCTTGGGTTGCAGAAGTCCCATTATGGCCAATTACTTAGTGTGATAAAATCTGCCACAGTACAAACTGTTCCTTAATTAGATTTAAGTTTTGTCTAAATTCTATTTATAATTCAGACAGCAAAATAATAAGGCCAACAGCAAAGACTGTCTTCTTTCTCTGGTCCCTGAGGTAACCTGTTAGGTTGGATGTAATCCTAAGGCAGTTCTAAACCAAGCCCTCACATCCATGTGCTTTTCATGCACTACTTGTCCCCACTTCACATTTCTGTAACTGGTGCAGGGTTTGGGCTGTGGCCTGGCCTACGAGGGAGTTCCTTGACCTAAATCCAGCCCTATCAGATACCTCAGTGATAGGAAAGAGGATGGCTCTGAAAGCACCTGAGAGCATGTGGCTGTCAGTAGGGACTGCAGTGGCTGAGTGCCACTGCCTTAGTCTTCAGCAACATAGTAGATATTGAGTAGATATTTACTCTCCAGCCCCTATAGATTTGCTGCAGAAGCATACTCGCTAGTGGAAAAAAAAGCTGCTGACAAAATGGTAGTCCTACCAAACCAGGAAGAAAGAGTGATGCGGGGAACAGCACCCTTCCATGCCCTTCAGCTTGCTTAATAGCTGTGCACTGTAAACACCTTGGTGTGCACAGCCCTGGCGCTTCCAGTGGCAGCCAACATGCCATGCCCAGCTATTGCAGGATGGGGCCTTTATTGTTAGCCTGGTTAACCATTAGCTGTACCCATCCTTTGGGGATAGTGGTATCCCTGCTGAATTAGAGCCACTGCATTTATCCAAACCATCCCCTGCACCATCCCCAGCCACAAGCAGAGGTTTGAAGCTGTGTTACTCTTTAAAACCAAATGCCAGTGGTTAGAATGCGTCTCCTCAAGCTCCAGCTTCAGTTTTCAAAGTGTTTTAAATAGATTTGAACCAAATGTTCTACACAAATTTGAATTCGAATCCTGAAACCTGTTGCTGTGAGATCTCGCGAGTGAGGGTAGAAGTTAGACCAAGAAAATTCAGTGGAACAAGAAATAGAAGCGATGATTCAGCAGGATCCATTTTAACCGATGAGGCTGCAGTAATTTGATGTAGAAACTGATTTCCTCTGGAAGAATCTTTTAGTGAATTAATAATTTTTTTTTTCCATCAAAATATTTACTCCACTTTAAAAGAAAGAAGGCATTCACACAAATGCACTTACTGGAAACCATGTTAGCAGTTATTTGCCACGTGCTTCAGTGACTATATTTTCTGTTTTAGAGACTATATACTGGGCTATCTTTACTTCCCATGAGTCATGCTCAAGTCCCGTATTGTATCTTGCAAATGGATGCTTTGCAAAGTCGGTTGAATTTATTCTGATGTTTCAGAAAACTTCTAAGATTAATGTCAAAGCAAAACACCATTTAAAAATTTCAGAGGGATAGAAATTTACACAACAGCTAATGACAAGCCTAAAAATAACCTGTTTCTTTGCAACATCAATCTTGTTCATGAACTGAAAGAATGAAACTTTCCTCTATCTGTTGTTTCCAAGGAGCAGGGAGAAAAATGTTAACCAACTCCAATATCAAAAAGAATATGAAAACATTTCAACATCCACCCTGTTTTCCACTTAATTAACAAGGCTGCAAATAGCTTTTATGTTCTGGACATCCCTTTCTATACTTTTGATCAGTAGCACAATGTGAGTAGTCTGTGCTTCTCCACTTGACCCCTAATGAGAGCGGAAAGCAAACTTTATGTACCAGGGGACACACATGGCACACCATGGGGCTGTGAATCCCTTATATTACAGCTTCATTGTGCCTGCGCAGACCCTTCCTTGAAAATATGTATTTTAACATAAAATTGTATCTATCGCTATGTAGGTAGGCCTCTAGATCAGGATCAATTCTCATCAAGGCAGCAAGGCCTTTCCTTATTCAATAAAGGCACTTAAATAGTGGCACTGATAGGAACTTGAAAGGAAAGACCTGGTTATGAGTTGTTTTTAATGAGCTATGAGAAGGTCTTATCTGCCAGTGAATGATAAACATTTCTCTCCTCCTTAAGTGCTAAGCAAAAAACATGAATGCAATAAATGATGAATTAGCCAACCCCACCATCTGGCAAGACATTGAAGGTGATTTTCCAAACTGCACTGAGGTGGAAGTCAGTCTGAAGACTTTGTACCTTCCCATTACGTATACCATCGTATTTCTGGTGGGCTTCCCAAGAAATGTCATTGCAATTTGTTTGCAGCTTAAAGATGAGGCCTTGGAAGAACAGCACCATAATCATGCTGAACCTGGCACTGACAGACCTGCTCTACCTCACCAGACTATTATGCCAGCAGGGAGCACTGGATCTTTCTTGAGTTCATGTACAAGATCCATCTGCTTCAACTTCCACTTCAACTTGACCAGCAGCATTCTCTTCATCACCCACTTCTGTGCCTTCCGCTACATGGCGATTGTTCCCCCTGTGAAGTTCTTCAAGATCCAGAGGAAGTGGTGGACAGCAATGGCTGCCACGGGCATTTGGGTGATTTCACTGGCAGCTCTCAGCCCTGTCAACTTCTTGATCTCCTAAAGAGAGGCACAAAACAGATCCCTATGCCCCAGTTTCACCAGCTCTGAAGACCTGGGCACCATCAGGTGATATAACTAACTGGCTTCTGACTGGCCTGGACTTCTTCTTGCCTTTGCTGACAGTGACTCTGTGCTACATTCTCATTATTTAAACATTGGCTACTCATCTCCACACACGGGCTTGCTACAGACAAAAGGTTTGCAGACTTGCTGTTGTCCTCTTGGTGGTCTATGTGTGCTTTGTCCCCTTCTATGTCTTTTGGGTACCTCAGGTTGAATTACACTTGCATCCAGTCAGCTGCCACATGGAGAAGCAAATCCATTCTGCCAGTATCATCTCTTGGCCACTGGCTGCACTCAGTACATGTGGCAACCTACTACAATCAGAGGTAACTTCCAGCAGGCCATGCTCTCTCTTTCGAGGTGTAAGTGGAGCAAATATGTCCAGCAGCCCATGAGCAACAAGTACGTGACCAAGTCAGAAATCACATTAAACTTACGAAGGAATCCCTTGAAGAAAATCTCAGCAAACCCAGGATGGCTTTGGCTCTGTAAGCTTCTGCAAAGGCAGGTGCATTGATATGGCAGCAAGAATTGCATCTGACTTCACCATCTCCCTGCAGCAGAGCGCTTGTCAAAAAGCTGTCTCAGGAGGAGGTTTATATGTACCTCCCTTTGCACCCAAGAGGAGTGGAAAGAAAAGATTGTAAGCCAGCTCTAAGGTGAGATTTAAAACCACCCCACCAGCTTGTTTCCAAAGACCTTTGGGAAGCACGGTGTTCTCTCACTCCAAGCTTTGCATTTAATTATGGAAACACAGAGAGCTTAGTCTGGACATGAGAACTACTTCCATTGATTTCAGTGTTGTCACTGATGTAGTGCTTTGTTTATTACAGCCTTTGCCAAGCGCAGCAGATATTGTCATGGTTCCTGAAACCACTGAATTATGTACTTAGAAAGCACCTAAATAAATCAGTTGTTTTCAAATTAGATGGACATGATGAACTTCAGCACTGGGCACTGAGGAACTGAATGGTGAAATCTCAAGAGCGGGCCTCACGGAGGATGAGAGGAATATCAGAGGAGGATATACATGGTGAATACAAGAAGATATATATATACACGTGTGTGTGTGTGTGTATACATATATATATATATATATGGAAAAGATGGAGGAACAAAAAATTAAGTCACATTAATGTCCATCTCAGAACAATACTGAAACAGACCATCAGATGCTAAGTCTACAGAATATGAATAATGGTGAGTGCCAGCCAGTATGGATCTATGTGCTGTGTACAACCCCAGATCATTCTAATTTCCTGCTACAACAAATTAACAGGCTCAAACCTGAAGGAAAAGATGTTGTCATATATCGTGACTCCAGAAGAAGTTTTGACACTGTCTGAGATGACATTTTTGTGTGTAAGCTAAGGAAACGGTCTGGAGGAAACAATCTTTGGTGGTTATTGAATTGAGGTCAGAGTGGAGATATCAGTGATTTACTGTCAGAGTAGGGGGAGCCACGGAGTGGGGATTTGACCAGTCTGTCCTGGGTTTAGGGATATTTAGCGTTTTCATTAACAAATTGGATGATGAAATAAACTCTGGTTATTATATTTGCAGATGACATGAAGCTGAAAGGACAAAATTAAGTTGACAAATTGCAGCTATGTTCTGAAAAAAACCCAGGATGCTATTAGACAGTGACAGGTGCAAAGTTCTACATTTAAGTAGAAATAATGAACTGTGCAAACACAAAAGGAGAAAAAAAACCCCAAACTTAGTCAGGTAGCAGTTTGGCAGAGAAAGATCTGTGGTTACTGTGAATCACAGGCTGGACAGGAGCCAACAGTTTCAGTAGGCTGACAGTGTCTGCTGTGGCGAGAAGGGCAGATGCAATGCTGTGATGTTTAAATAAGTATACAATGTGCAAGATTTGCGTAGCAGCCCTTACACCCTTTGCAGTGCTGTTAACCTTCCCAGCTGGAGTTCCGTGTCCAGCCCTGGGGGCTGTCCTGCAGGGAAGACAGAGATGAGAGGAGTGTGGCAAGAGCACTCAGCAAAACATCCCAAGGGGACGGAACCGGACAGAAAACCAAATGGTATTGAAACCCCTCAGGGGCAGATATCAGGAATAACTTTCTCTCAGGACAGGTGATGAAGCCCTAGTAAGGACAAGAGGAGTTTCCATGTCTCTAGGAGAAAGCTAGTCAGACACTGAGCAAGAGGGACACATGCCCACCCAGCCTCAGTAAGTCCCTTTTGACCATGAGACTCTGTGATTAGCTGTACACTGCCAGTAATGTTCGTGTTAGCAAAACAAGCAGTGCCCGGGAGCATCGCCAGAGCTTGTCCCACTGCACTGCCATGGCTCTCAGGAGCCTCGGGCAGGCAGCTGGCCAGCAGCAACCAACGCGCTGCCAGCAAAGCCTGGGCACCTGCCACGGGTTAGCACCATGCCCCAGCGCACACAGGCACACGATGATACCATAGTGTTTGACATGCCTTGTGGATATTTAAAATACTCTATTTGATAAAAGCTTTCAGAAATCAGAAATCAGATACAGCTTTCAGAAGTAGCACCATGGGCCCTTTAGTTCTATTTTAGATTGTCCTCTTTTGTGTTGCTGTCAGTCTGAATTTTACAGGTTGCCACTAGATGGTGATCAACCATGGTCAAGCTACCTGGTTTCACATACACATGGTTGATTCAAATCCAAAAGCTACACAAACACACAAGATGATTCATGTGAAATAAATATTTTCTGACACAGATTCATAACATCCCAGCTCTCTAACATGGGCAAAAAGTACAAACGCACTGCAAAAATTCTCCCCCTCTTCCACATCAGCAAAAGCACAAGATGTGTCTACCACTCACACATATTCATCTGAAGGAGTGGATTAGAAATTATCTTTTTTCCTCTCTCAGAGCATTTTTAATTCTTGTTCTCAGAAGCCTTTCCTTCTCAAGTCCAAGCCGAGCTTATCACACACAAGCAGAAGCTCTTCAATACAACTACACATACGATATAAAATGGAGCAGCTAAAGGTAAGAACTGTGAAATGGAAGTATTCAGGGCTTTTCATCTCTAACAGCAAGAATGACAGTCTCACAGTTTCAGTGACTTGCAGAGGGGCTACCTTTTTGCCTTCTCCTCTCTTTCCTTAAGACTGCTGCTGTTTGGTTGTCTTCTTCCTGTATCACCTGCTCATCCACCACCTCTCTTCATTTAGTTTGGGCTAAACCAGCTGATTTTAAAGTGCAGAAGTAGATTAGGGAATGCTTCTGGGAGCTGTAGTTTGCTGGTGGGGCAAGAACCTCCAGGGGAAAGCAGTCACATCTTTGAGTAGCATGACTGGGTCTGGGAAAGGAGAAAAGCTCAACCTCAGTGCAGGCATTTTTAAAGCATTCAAGGACTGCTCAGGTGCTCTGCAGGAGTGAGAGATCATTATCTCATGTGACTCATTCCTTTTGCTTACTGTGAAGGGTGACATCTTCTATTTTTAGCAGCTGTTAGGTTTACTGCTGAAACAAGGATAAGTGCTTCAACTGCAGTAAACAGGAGATACTTTCCAAGCTCTGTACACAGTGATTACTACACTATTGCAGGCTAATTCACAGCATAGTTATGCTCCAGTAACCAGGCTTCTGTCATAAGTCTCTAGTAGGTTTGTCTGAAAAGATAGTCATGTCAACTCACATTCCTCCCAGAAAGCTGCTCTCAACTTGTGACCACAGAGGGACCAAGAGAATAACTTTGCAAGGTAAACCTTTCAGGGGAATGTCAACTCTGATGATACTAAAGGTGATATTTTGGAATTGCCAACTGCTTTTGTATACGTGTCGAACCTTATTCTTCACAGTGACTCATGTACTGTCACAAATTGCAGCAGAGCTATTTTCTACCTTAATGTCTGTGAAAGTAATCAGTAATTTTTTTTCTTTTCTTCTCAAATCATGTGTTCCCATTAGAAGTGAATGCAAAAGGCCCTCCTCATACTCAAGTCTCCCAGAGAGCAAAACTACTGACTCTAATGTTTCGAGTAAAAAAAAATAATTACAAAATCTGTCCTAATCTGGCTGCATTTTTCAAGCAATTCTGTGTCATACTGAACACCTAAGAAGAGAATGTGAAGCAGACTCCATGTAGCATCAAAATGAATAGCTTGGTAAACAGCTCGTAGAGAGAAAGGCTAAAATAGCTTGAGAATGGTCTACTCTTACAAGGTCTATGCTGGATATTGATGTGAGTGAGTCAAGGCTGCAATTTCATCCTGATGTAATAGTATGTGCAGTTGGGATACTGCTGCATTAGCTGTACAGTGTAACTGCATGGTAGCAATCCACCACATAATGTGGAGGGCAGTGCAAAGCTCACCACTGAGACATTTAGACCTCAGATAGATGTTGCCATTTTGCTGATAAGGCTAAGTGAGCAGAATAAGCTTGGAATGACTGCTTCCATCTGTCAATATTTTCTACTCTGAAAATGCGGGTTGAGTGAACCTAAACTTTAAAGCATCAAACAACAAATAAACACACTGCTATTCAACTCCTACCAGCCCCAAACAGTATTTGCCTTTCCCTGACATCAGAAAAGGAGAAGAGATGTAAAGGAAAATACTTCCCTTTAAGCTCACTTATGTTTTGTGACAGTAGAGGCATTCAGTGGTGCCAGCTGATGCCACTTCAATGTAAAGGCTACACAATAAAGTCTAGGAGGGGAAAAAGGAAAATGTATTTCAAGGCCTGTTTTCTGACTAGTCACTAGAAAAGAGCAGTACTTTTGACAAAGGTGTCTTGCTGAGTTGATATCCTAGCCTACTGGAGAGCAAAGCAAGTCAGATGCCTCCTAAAGCAGGAGAAAAAAAAAATTTACATTCACACTTTTAATCAGAGTTGTACTTTGGAGCCCAGAAGGAGAAAAAGTAAAGTTGGTAAACATTGAGCTAAGTGTCTATATGAAATAAAATTTAAAACTTGGATGAGGATTTTTTAAAATACCGAGAGGTAACATGATCTTTCAGGGCTGCTGCAGGCAAGTATAATGCAGAGTATGTTCAATTCATCATTGCTAGAACCTTAAAAGGCATTTGAATTAAAAGGTATTTTATCTTCTAAGATCTTTTCTCAGTTTCTTTGCTTCCCAGAATGGTTGATATCACTGATTTCTAAACCAAAAGTGAGGCAGTTGCCTAGAAGCTATAGTAGCAGTGATGCTCTTCACTCTTACAAGGAAAACAAAGTTCTGAACTTGTTTCTTTTTTTAAAAAAAAAAGGGAAAGATGTGTTTTCCAAATTACTTTATGGATTTCCTTTTACTTTGTGAAATAGTGAAAGAAGATAAGGTGAAGAAGAAAGAAATACAGCTTTGTGCACAGACAGACAATGCCATAATGCATCCTAATAAAGCAAGGCAGAAGGTATAGTTCCTGGAGACATCTTCCTTCACATGTTTTCATTAAATACAGTTGTATTTCCAGCATGCTCCCAGATACCCAGGCTAGTAAACCTGATACCATGGCACTTGGTCCTTCCCTCTCCCTTTACTGCACCCAGACTGTTGCTCAAGACGTTTTGGAACAATTGTTAGGAAATTCGTTCTGTCCCTTCTAACAGCTCTGCTAAAATCTTTGTGGTTCTCATTTGCCCCTGATTAGCACAAACTAGCTGGCTGCATCCCAGGGTGCTTTCAAGAAAATTCCCATCAGTCTGGCAGAATCCGTATTTTATCAGTGGATCTGTGGCAAGGTATTTTGGTATTGGTGCAAGTGCAAGATGTGTTCTCACATCTCTCCTCCAATTTTCAAGGACTTTCATGGTGCCAAACATTGTGCAATGTGATGTCCTGGACCTGCAGCTGACAGAAGCTAGAAAACACCTTCTCTGGGGGTGCCTCAAAGGGCATCCAAGGTAAAAACTCCTTCTCTGCTCTTGTTACAGATCTGTTAAGCTGGGCAAAAATAAGGTGACTTGACACAAAGCAGAGAAGCACTATGGGTGGATTTATTTCCAGCCCAAAATGATCCCAAAGGGGTAGTTTTCCACTGAGTGAGCCAGGCTAGTCCAGTCACTTATGGCCTCAGCAATAATGGAGAAGACCTATCAGACAGGGGCATACAAATGCACTGTGCACCAATTTCAAGCAATAAATCATTCTGAAAATTTCCTTTTCCCTTCACTTCATGATGCTTTTTATCAATGGGAAGTTATCTTAACAGACAAGGCATCAGCACCTGCCTACAGGAGTTTCCTCACATTTACCTTTCTGCTAGTAAGCTGCTTCCAGATATTTATATATCACCCCTATTTTACTGGTGATGAAACTGAGGCACAGTGAAGTTAAGTAACTTGCCTCCAGTCACAAAGCAAATTAGCAGCCAAGCAGGGAAGAGATCAGTTCCCAGCCCAGAGCTTTTATAAAGTGCATTTTAGGCTTAGGGTAAGATTTTCAAGGGAGTCTTGATTGCTCAGTTGTGGCACTTCAGTAATAAAGTTGAGTTAGAGCAGTGTCTGCGCTGCTCAGGCCCTGGCTCATCCCCAGCCTCATACTCAGCATCTGTGGAAGGAGCACTTCTCTTTTCCTTCAGAGAAGGTTTTAAGGTACCAGTTCCTTATCACCAAACTTATTTGGATGCCACTGTGTATGATCTCAGCCAAGCTCCAGTAATTAGCTGTATTCATCTCATTTACATGTTTGTATGAAGTATTTGTTAATTTGCAGGTTAACAAGAAATATTAGCAGTATATAGGGAAATCTTTCAAGCTGAAATGTGTCCATCACACCACAGGTCAGGAAGTTGTTCTCTGTTGGGTGCAAAGGTCAGAAATAGGTTCCATAACTAGCGAGTTGCCTTCACCTAAGAGGCAGGGTGCCACTGCTCACCATGTACAGATGCCGATGCTGGGAGAGCACATGGCAAACATGCCTCAGAGCTCAGGCCAACCCCTTCCCAGCACACTCTGGTTCAGATCCAGCATCCCATGTTCTGCCTTCAGATATGGATGTCAGCACTTTTCTTATACTGTCAGAAGGGAAAATGAAGTTTGGATGCAGGTTTATCATATATCTTCTAAATTTCCATCCTCACTTTGTCTCAACACGATTACTACAGATAGCTATCAGAGCTAAATATTTGGACAACAAACACCAGTGAAAATCTAAATCTGTCCTTCTACCAGAAAAAAAAATCCTAGTAAACATAGACTCCATCCTTTTTCCCAAAATTGCACTCAGGGGAAGGAGAGCAAATGGGGCATCGTGTTTGCTGGAAACACCATGAAGATCTGTCCTGCAGTAATTCCAGGCTGTGCCCAAGGGGCTCCAGCCTCCCGTACTCCAGCAGCTGGGCTCTGCAGGTGCTATAATTCAAATTCCCACTAGAGGGTAGACAAGCCTCTTCTAGTAAAAGTATCATCCTGGAAAAGCCTAAGTATGCGGGAAAACAGTGTCTGATTTGGAAAAAAGAGATCTGCGCTGAAGAAGCAGCAGAGAGTAGGAAAAGGAGGAACAAAATTTTGTTCATACCATCTGCAAGAGCAAGGTGGGAGCCTTGACCCAACTTTGTTCAAAGAAACACAATCTCTAGTTTATACTTTTAAGTCATATACTTCTAGAGTGGCTATGCGGTTATAAACATATAAATCATAAATCAAACACAGCTGATATTGCCCCTGCAGATGTTATCTTACAAACAGTGATGAAAGCCAATGAAGTAAATCGAAGAGTTAGAAAGGATAAATATAGGAATTCAGAATTTAACCACTGTGGGGCAACAGTGAATTCACCCCCTTTGTGACTGCCTAGCCAGAAACATCAAATGGTGGGTTTAACTCCGTCTTTTATTGTTGACTGCTCTACTATTGCAGGAAATAATAGCTTGCATTTTCCCCTCACACACTTCTCTGTGGAAATGCAGACAGGTTTCTCTGAACCTTGCTGCAGGCATCAACATGTCTTCCCTGAAAGAGCAGATCTTTCTCCAGGTGAGCCTGACTGTCTCAGAGACATCCCTGAATTGCAGATAAAGTCACTGGGAAAAGATTTTCTTATCACATATCTGATTTCTCTGAAGTGTGTTTCTCCACAGGGAGGTGGATTAAGAGCTCATTGAGTGACAAGAGCTCACAGGGTCGTGATCAATGGTGCACGGTCAAGCTGGAGGCCTGTAACCAGTGGTGTTCATCAGGTTTCAGTACTGGGTCTGGTCTTATTTAACATATTCATCAATGACCTAGGAGTTGGGACAGAGTGTATCCCCAGCAAGATTGGCGATGATACAAAACTGGGAGGAGTGACTGACACATCAGGGGGCTGTGTCATTCGGCGAGACCTGGACAGGCTTTAGTGTTGGGCAGAGAGGAACTTAATGAGGTTCAACAAGGGCAAATGTAGGGTCCTGCACCTGGGGACGAGCAACCCCATGCATCAATATAGGTTAGGGATAGACCCGTTGGAAAGAAGCCCTGAGGAGAAGGGTCTTGGAATGAAGGTAGACAGTGAGTTAACCATGAGCCAGCAATGTGCCCTTGTGGTCAAGAAGGCCAATGGTATCCTGGGTGCATTAAGAAGAGTGTGGCCAAGTAGGTCAAGGGAGGGCATCCTCTCACTCTATTCTGCTCCGGTGAGGCCAGATTTGGAATACTATATCCAGTTCTGGGCTCCCCAGTTCAGGTGAGACAGGGAACTACTGGAGAGAGTCTAGCAGAGGGCAACAGAGATGACTGTGGGACTGAGGAAAGGTTGAGAGAACTAGGACTGTTTATCCTGGAGAAAAGAAGACTGAGAAGAGACCATATCAGTATCTATATCTAAAGGGTGGGTGCAAGGAGGGTGGAGCTGGACTCTTTTCAGAGATGCCCAGTGACAGGACAAGGGGCAATGGGCATAAGCTGGAACACAGGAGGTTCCATCTAAATATCAGGAAAAACTTCTTTCCTGTGAGGGTGACAGAGCCTGGAACAGGCTGCTCAGGGAGGTTGTGGAGTCTCCTTCTCTGGAGATTTTCAAAACCCACCTGGATTTTGAAACCTGCTTTTTTGGGGGGAGGGGGGGAGGGGGGAGGGCCTGGACTAGATGATCTCTAGAGGCCCCTTCCAACTCCAATGATTCTGTGATACATGTGAAATAGAAACATTTTAATTGTCTTTTACTGTAGTAGCCAGATTAAATTCTAGTTGAGGTTTGGCCCTTTTAGTTATCTTCCTGCATAACCTCACAATATCCTTGCAGTCCTCCTGAGTTGCCTGCCCCTTATTCCGAAGGTCATAAAGTCTCTTCTTTTTTTCCTGAGTTCCAGTCAAAGTTCTCTGTTCAGCCAGGCTGGTCTTCTTCCCCACTGGCTTGTCTTTTGGCACATGGCGATGGTCTGTTGCTGAGCCTGTAAGATTTCCTTTTTGAAGAGTGTCGAGCCTTCCTGGACTGCTTTGCCCTTCAGGGTGGCCTCCCAAGGGACACTATCAACCAAGCCCTTAGCAGGCCAAAGTCTGCCCTCTGGAAGTCCAAGGCAGCAGTTCTGCTGACCCCCCTCCTTATTTCTCAGTGAACTGGAATCTTTATCAATAAATTGTCTGCCAGAAAAGGCTGTGCAAGTAATAGAAAGAGGGGTTTAGTAGTGATATAGTTTATTCTTTCTTTGAAGATCCTATTCAGAACCTGCTTAGTCTGGCATTTCACCATCCATTATCTCCAGCTCTTCCACCTGGGAGCAGAAAGTTTTAGGATGGAAACTTGTGTTCATAAGATGACACATTTCATGGACCCCAGAAAGACAGCACCATGGAGGACTTACTGTACAACTGAAGCCAGGTGTGTGGTTTAAGCCTTGTTAAACTGATGGAAGAGCCTTCAGTTTCTCCAAAGGCTTCAAAAGTGAATAGGTAAGATAGTCCCAGAATAAAGGTCATCTCTCTATATTTCAATATCTTTAGCTCATGAAAGAAAAGGAAATTTTATACAAAATTTAACATCAACTGCACCCCTGAGGCAGCTACTTGGTGAAAGAGCACAGCTGCTCAGATCCGTCTGTTCCTTACCAAATCCAACTTCTTGACTCTCTGTAAGAGGGGTTTTCTACTTTCCATGTGCTGTCACAGACTTTTGTATAAAATTAACTCTTTCTTCAATAAACTATGACCTTTTTTTTTTTTCAGAGTGATGAAGGTAGGAGATTTTTTCATGAGATCTAGATCACTTGAAGTAGTTCTCCCAGTTATCTTTGCAAGTACAAGTGACAGAAGTATTGATAACCACAGGGTAGAGAAATTTAATCTCTTGAAATAGGCTAGTAGACACCAATTGCAGCCCTGTTCCAAATTCCAGATGCCCATACCAGCATCCAGCAGAGATATCATTCTCACCTTACAGTACAAGTCAGATAAAGAATATATAGCTTAACCTCATTTGGCATGGCTGTATTTCAAGATGAACAGTTCTTCCTTCACCCCCAATACTGTGCTGTGAAAACCTCTTTGCAATGGATTCACATGCCTTAATGCAGTGAAAACACATGTGGCTGCCTGAAGGGCTCCTTTCTTTGGCTCATTAGGGCCACAAACATAATCCTTCTCTGTGCACATCTCCTGTTTAGGCTTTGATGTGACAACTAAGGAGACTACTGCTGGTAATACCACATCTCCCACAGTTTCATCAACTCACTTGAGTGGAGAGAGAGTCGTTGCCACCCACAAAACTACGTGGGACCAGCATAGAATCCTAGAATCCTAGACCTCCAAGATCATCAAGTCTAACCTTCTACTCAATACCACCATGACCACTAGACTATGTACTAAAGCATCTCATCTACACATTTTTTGAACACCTCCAGGGATGGTGACTCCACCACCTCCCTGAGCAGCCTGTTCCAGTGCTTAACTACTCTTTCATTAAAGAAATTCTTCCTAAATTCTAATCTGAACTTCCCTGGCACAACTTGTGGCTATTTCCTCTTGTCCTGTCATTAGATAGGACCCATCCAAAACAGAGAGGCAATGCTTCCTTTCAGAAACCCACATCTGTTTAGGGTGGTGCAAGACAGTACAGTGTTTGTGGTAGCAAACATGCCTGCCTTCCAAAGTACAGTTAATTCAGCCTTTAGTTATCCTAGCTGTGGGAGATGTTCCAGCAGCAGGAATGCCTTTGAGAACTCCATTTATTTGATGGGTCTTCTTTGGTTCTTACCTCTGTCAGCAGTAAAAAGTTACATGTACAAAGATCAAATCAAGTCAAATCCTTGCTTAGCATTCAAAAATGGCATTTATTTCGCATAGATGATGCTTCTGGGTCTTAGGCCAACTTTGTAGATCTGGGACTAATTTAGAAAATAAACTCTGAATTGCTTTGGCTTTCATAGCATTGGACTTACAGGCAGCCAAGAAGGCCTACAGCATCCTGGCTTGTATCATAAGTAGCGTGGCCAGCAGGAGAAGGGAAGTGATCGTGCCCCTGTGTTTGGCACTGGTGAGGCCACACCTTGAGTATTGTGTTCAGTTCTGGGCCCCTCACTACAAGGGGGACATTGAGGTGCTGGATCATGTCCAGAGAAGGGCAATGAATCTGGTGAAGGGGCTAGAGCACAAGTCTTACGAGGAGCGGCTGAGGGAACTGGGGTTGTTTAGCCAGGAGAAAGTGAGGCTTGAGGGGAGACCTGAATCTCTACAACCACCTGAAAGGAGGCTGTAGCCAGGTGGGAGGTGGGAGTCGATTTGTTCTCCCATGTTGCAAGCAATAAGACAATAGGAAATGGCTTCAAGTTGCATCAGAGTAAGTTTAGAGTGGACTTTAGGAAAAAATTCTTCACCAAAATGGTTATAAAATATTGAAACAGGCTGTCCAGGGAAGTGATGGAGTCACCAACCCTGAAGGTATTTGAAAGACATGTAGATGTGGTGCTGAGGAACATGCCTTAGTAGTGGACATGGCAGTGCTGTGTTAATGGTTGGACTCAATGATCTTAAGGATTTTTTCCAACCTTTACAATTCTATGTTTATCCTCCAACCTGGCATGCAGAGGCAACATCATACTTTACTGCCACTTAGCAAAGAGATCAGCAATTTACCATTGCTGTCCTGGAAAATTCAGCTCAATCCAGCTGCTGCCATGTTAGTGCTGAGGATTATCTGTGTATGCCAACCATTGAGGGACAGAAGTAAGGAAAAATTGCCCTGCTTGACATAAAGGAGATACATTTGCTCCCTGAATTAGGGCTGATTTGGCTGTACCCAGTGTATTTAGGAAGCAATCAGATATGCTGATTACAGCTAATCAAAAAATTTCTGACAGAATGCTTCTCCCCTCCAAACTGATGAATTGACAGAATCAAAATACTTTATGTGAATGTCTTTAATCTTTCAAAAATGTTGATAGAAACCAAGTAGGTAGCATGCAGTCTATATACCCAGCTAGCCAAGCAGTACCAGACAGAGAAGAAGGGAGCCAGGGATGGTGGGATGAAGAGAGTTCCTGCATTGTCCATCAGGATGATCCAGCATCGTCCAACTCCTTTGTTGAGAAGGAACAGGTTTCTCTCTGAAATGCTCTGGGAGTGGGGCACAGATTTTGCACAAAAGCTGGTGCTGCTGGGATCTGAGTCTGAGCTGGTACTCCAGGCACAGGTAATACCGATAGGAATTTCTAGGAGAGAAGTGCAAGACCCAACTCTGGGATGCTTAGCATGACCAAATTCTCCATCTAAGTGCAGATTATGCAGTGAGCTCACCCTTATTATATTCACTAGTGATTTGGGCAATGGAGTAGAAAGCATACTCTTTAAGCATGCAGATGACAAGTGAGGGGACTGCTGGCATGCTGGCAGATAGCATTAGATTCAAAGCAATTTACAGAAATTGAAGAAATGGTCTGAAAAAAACAGGATGTAATTCAATGAGGACTAATGCAAAATTTATGTTTGGAGGAAAGTAGTCAAAACTGCACAAATCTGGACTATATGCTTAGGCAGCAGTACTGCAGAAAAGAATTGAAGGGCTGCACAGGTCACAAGTTGAACATCAGTCAAATACGTTGTGTTGTTGTGGAAAGGGCAAACAGCAGAATGGGACATAACAGTACAGACTGCCAGGTAGGATGAGTCCCCTTCTGCTTTGATAATGTAGGTGGCATGTCTGGCCTGACCCTGCACTTTAAGAAGGAGGGGGACCTGCTGTACAGGGAGTAGAACAGAGAGTCAAAGAAACCACAAACCAACAAAAACCAACAAGCCAACCAACCAAACCAAACCAAACCAAACCAAAGCAAAACAAAACCACACACACACAAATGTTTGTGGGATCAAGTTGTTCCATCTAGGAGAAGCACCACTGAAGGAAAGATGATAGTAACCTTCACACATATGACCTGTATTCAGAAAGCAGAATGCCCCTGGCTAGGACTAGATTGGGAAGATGTTGGACGTGAGGCAACATACCCTGTGGGCGCAGAGAAGCAGAAGAGCAGTTTTGTAGAGAAGATTTTAGAAGAGGCTGGAAAAGCATCAGCTGGGACTGCCAAGGATATGACCCTGTCTGGGGCAGCAGATGTTCTGCATATCCTGAGGAGTTTCCTTCCACCCCACCTCCTTCGATGCCTTTGGAAAACACCTTTGAATCAAGACAGAGGATTCCAGGAGAGACAAACTTGCACTGCATGCACCAAGATAATCCCTCAGAGAGGGGAGATGTCTTTGTCTGGCTCATTGCAGTGACTGTGTCATGAAAGCCAATGGATTAGATACTCTGCTAGGGTGGATTAACATGGCTCTGAAAGCAGTGGCAATGCACCAGTGTATGAGTCCTTAGAATGTGATATGCAAAATCTGGTGCAAAAGCCTGGTTAGTGATTCTCTCCTCAGGTTCCAGCAGGCCATCAGTCACGCCAATATGCAACAGGAGATTTGTATGTTGGCAAAATGAAGAGTAGTGGCTAAAATGCCTGGCCTGACCCCAGAGAGCCTGAACACACAGGGAATTATATTTTTTTATATCCTTTAACACATTATATCATTTCATTTTATCACCATTAAAACAGTTCCCTTTTAAAAAATAAAAAGCTGAGGTCAAGTGCACAGAGCTTCTTCTGTCTTTTCCTGAGAACTGTTATCTTCCATGGTGATGTAATTTCTTCCCTGTTTCCCTCCTATCATAAACTTGGAAGAATACTGTCGAAGTAGTTAGAATAGGCAGTGCCAGCTCTGAGAGCAATGATAAAAATACACTGCATCATTATTCTGTAGAACTGGGTTTACAGAGCATTTGCTCGTGAAGGTAGCCAGGTTAACTGCTTTCTGCTAACTCTCTGCTTGGATAGAGGGAGTGAAATGCACACCCTCATCTCACACTTTGTTAGGTATTTAGCTTTGAAGACTCTGCTCCAGCAGAAGCACTGTGGATGATGGCAAAATGTTACTTTCTGCATTATATGACTCTCATTTTCCAGTGCTCCATTATTTTTGCATTTGGACTATGTAAAACAACGCAGTCAGGACACCGCTCTGTGTTCAAAGTGACAGAAGGACACTCACATTTAACAAAGTGCTGGTTTACAGCAGAGACCCCAGCTGACCCAAGTGTGGTGGGTAAGGCTGATGCTGAGTTAGCTCAAATACTGCAAAGCTCAGAGGGAGAAGGTCTGACCAAAGCCCAGGAGTGTCCCCCAAGCTCTTGGTGAAAGGTAGCATAGAAAAGCAAAGCAGGAGAAAACCTCTGCAGAGAAGAGCACCTTCAGTTCATGTATTTGATTTAGGTGAGTACAAAATAGCCAGGGGAAAATGGTTAGATGAAAAGAAAAATGGAAGTATGAATTTGCATCATCTCTTTGAAGGCTACTTCAACAACCTGCCCCCCACCCAATCTTGGTAGTTGGAGAGACATTTAATTGCCTGAGGGTAATAATACTTAGCATTTAAGCATCATTTAGAGAGCACAAGACTCTTTCTTGAATGCAGAGAAGCTGCATGTCTCTTGGGGTGAGGCCAGCAGAGCAGCCTTGTGAAGTGGGGGAGCAGAGGGAGCTGCCTTCACACTCCCATGCTGGTAGAGGGGTTTTTCTGCCAGAAAGGATAGAAGAGGAAGGCTTTGGGCTGAGGAGCCTGAGCGCATTCCCAGTTTGCACAACTCTCTGCCTGAAAGCAAAGGAGGTTGCTCCAAAAAATATAAGCATTTTGATTCTGCAGTTAAGTGACAATTTGCTGGGCGTTTCCTTGTGCATTTCTAGTTCTGTCTATTTTGTCACTGTGGTCAAGCAATCTCCTAATTTCACTTTGACTGAGAATGATTTCTGCTTATTGCTTTATGGTAGTAAAATTCTACCTGATAATTATCTCACCTTATCAGAAACAAGCATTACTAATGCAAACAACTAATTTACCAGTTTATAACTTCAGTGATTGTGCAGACAAAAGAATTAAAAGAGAGAAGCTTGGGAGGGAAATGGTGCTTTTAAAATACGAAATGTATCCTATATGACTGAGCTCCCTTCCCTGTCCTCCTTGTGATCCTCTTGGCACTAGTCCCACTGGGAAAGGCTCATTTCCAAAGCATGGGAGGAATTTCGTCAGGTGGGAGCTGGGCCCAGAGAGAGACCAGCACAGCAATGAAACAACCCAGGGTCCTCCTGCCAAGAGCCAGGCATTAGCTGTGGGCTCCTGTTAGCTGAGGGAACGGTATCTGGCTAATAGAAAAGCTCATCCTTGGCTGTGTATATTAAATTAATGTGTAGAGGGCTGTGACAGTACAAGTCACTTTCTGAAGACAAAGCTTTATTAGAGTGGCCTAAGGCAAAGGGCAAACTTTCCTTCACGTGCCAAAGCACCCTGAAAACAAATTACAACAGCCATGGCACCACAACAGAATATATCTTCAATGACTGAAAACTTGCTTGTGTGCTAGAGGCCACAGTAACAGCACCCTTTGCTGAATCCTGTACTGACACATTACTGGAAGCCAAGGACGTACATCTTCTCTCACAAGAGTTTAGAGGCTGCTTTGTTTTGGAATTGAAAAATAACCAAAATAACAAGGCAGCAAATTGGTCCTCTCTGTTTTCAGACTGGCTGAGCTGGGTCATTTTCAGGAAATGCCCCATTACCTAAAACAATTACAACTGTTGTCACATCTCCAATGAGTTTAGTTTGGCTTCTAGTGTCCGCTGGGAAAACTTCAAGTGATGCAGCTGCTGTGTTTAAGGCCACTTCATAGCTGGGTGCGTCTGTAGTGTTTTTAATTCACTGGTTTATGGTCTTTCTGGTGCTGTATCAAGGCACCTGAGCTTTGAGCAGGCAAATTGTCCCATTGTCTTTACTCTCCCCACTCCCCATGGGGCAACTCACCTTCTGAAAGTTCAGGCCCTGAGCTAAGGGCTGCAGTAGATTTTGCCCTGTAATCGATGAGCACCAATTCACTTCAAGGACTAATATTAGCTATAAAATAGTGCCTCAGATCCATACAGGCTATTTTTGGAACTGTATCGAACTACTTCTGCTCAGCTGATGTGGCAGCAGCACTTCTTATATTCCAGATTATATATGCAATTTTCCTAAGGTAAAATATTCCTTTCCAGAAGTTTTCATTAACAGTCTCTATTACCTACATAATTGGATGGCAGCATTTAACTGTGATTAATTTAGAGTTACTGTGCATTTAGTGATTAAAAAAATGCTGCCCTTACCAGGCTGTCTCAGGGGAGAAATACAAAGGGAGAGCTGGAGCTGATTTCCCCACGTGGTGAAGACACAGGGTATCATTCTCCACGGAACTGAGCATCTCCCAATGGTGGTCTGATAACAACTGTAATTAGATATTCAATCACACACACAGAGTAAGATCAACCAAACAAATGTATGTCTGCAAAGGGAAATAGCCCACGGAAAGATTATATGTTTGCTGAACCAAAAGTAAAATGTATAATGAAAGCTCTTAACACTCTGGAGCCCAGCCCTTACCCAACAAACTGCCTGTTTTCCTGCATAATTATTAATCAGAGCTAGCCTTGCCATTTCTACCATACCACACCAAGTGCTTTCATGCCCGAAGGTCTAGCTCTGAAAGGAGTCTTTCACTCATGCCTGGGGATTTTGGATCAGGTCTTACTAGATGAAATCAGCCCCTGTGAGGGAAGAGCAGTTTGTGAACCCTCATGCCTACAAAAACTAATGGGCCAGCCCATTTGCAGGAAAGAGATGTTGTTTGTATCCAGGCACAAAGCAAAATAAAAGCATTGGATGCTATTACCCACTTCTGTATTTTAGACTGGAAGCTTTTGAAGCAGATTTTGTGCTCCAGGTGTGCAAACTCATCTGTCCTGTCATCTCGGGCACCCTGTTCACCCTGCCATCACGGAAGGAAAAATACAATAGCAAAAGATGATCCTATTCACACTCTGTGATAACTGATGCAGCCTATAGTATAGAGTTTTAAGAGGAAATAATTAATTAATAATCCTGCTACCAATTCATTCCGGTTTCCTTTCTTTACAGTGATCAAGAGCAACTTTTATATAAGCACACGAACTATGTAGGATTTTATAATGATTGTTTCAGTAAAGGTGCAAATAGCCAGCTTTTGGCTGTTGGATTACTGTTTTTTTGCAATTCTTATGAATACTCATCAAATGAGGGAAAATGAGAGCCTAGCTGACAAAGCAATCCAGCCGGCCTGCAGGACTGTTGAAACAACAGCTGAGTGCTGGTCTCTGAGGAGAACATTGATGGAGACTAGCTTCAGCTGAGGATGGCTGGTTGCTGGTAACAGTGGGAGAAACACCACTTCACAGCAGGAAGCCAGGTGCAACCTTGCTGCCAGTACAAGCCGGTCTACCTCTGCTGCCCTCCTCTTGCCCCTGGTCAGCCCTCACACCCATGGAAGGAGCCATAGTCTCTTACCAGAGTCCCAGAAAGCTAGCCAGAGAATAAGAAAGAGGGTTTGTTTTCAAGTCAGCTCACTTATCCAACACATCCCATGATTGCACTAGCACTGGGGCTGTTGAAAACATGGTTTAGGATGAGAGGAGGGAGGTGGTGCTGCCAACTCTTTTGACAGCAGCCTGCAGTTAGTCACTTAAGCTGACTGAAACTACAGGGTATTTTGATTCCACTCGAATGCTTGTAGAGGTGAGTGGGGTGGTGATAGGCTTAAAACACAAGAAGGTCCGTGTTTTCTGTAGTGATCAGATTGGTCTACCTATGGGCAGATGTAAAGGTCCATAGACGTGAGGTGGAGAAACTACTGGTAAAGAGAAAAGGCCCACAGCTGAAAGTCACACTTCAGAATAAACCTTTGTTTGTAGAGATCCTACATGATGCCAGGCAAGCGATTTCAATCAGATATTCACAACTGGCCCTTGTTAGTTTACCTATAATTTTCCTGAGTCCTTGGGCAAGTTGTACTGCTGCAATCTAAACCAGTGTTCTGAAGGTCCATGTGCAATGAGGAGGTACTAAAATGCTGGTGAAGTGTGCAGGGAAGCTGGAGGGAGCATATCTCAGTCTCCAAGTGTAGCAGCTCTGCACAAACGACCTCCTATTAGTCACCCTCTCTCGAAATTGGTCTGAAACTGGGTGGCTTATTTTTTTTTTTCTGCTCATTGTCAGATACTCACTGCTTGCTCAAGACCCCAAGTGCCCCAGATCCCCGGCAGTTCTGGGACACGGTGCTGGGAAAGCCCATTTCTGCTTCACATAAGGCACTGCCACTGCCAAGGAAGGATAAATAGCAGCCACTGCTGCACAGGTTTTCTATTGCTCAGGGATATAATGGATTAAGTAGTGGATGCATTAAATGATCCCTAACTATAATTAGCTCCTCCTGTGCTTACAACACTACGACCTCATACAAATGGTTTCTAATGACACACGCAGCGTCTAGGAACAAGGTAATAGCTGTTTGAACAGTTTCTGATTCCTGAGCTGGTGCACAACCATGTATTTTACAATTATTGAGAAACTTCGAATGTTTTTTAGAAGTGGTCTGGGCATTGACTTAGGGAAAAGGTTGGTTAGATGACAACAGGGGTGATGCCCTTCCCCTAATGATAGCAGATAGATAATGTTGCTATTGTCAGACATTACTGCTGCCCCAGTCTTGATTGTCCCCATTACCACTCTCTCCCTGCAGTATGATTAGCAAAACAAATAGTCTTCTCCCAGCTCATGCTTACAGTAGAGGCACTCAAGGAGAGTCAAGATAGTCTTCCAAAAAATATTCTTATCTGTGTGGTTCTAACATAACTATACTAACATACGTGATGTTCAGAAATGAAAGCTTGCTCATTTAGTACCGGATCATAAGCCTCATCTGTGAGTAGGACCTATAAAACGTACCAAGGCCAAAAGGCTGCTGGCCACTCTTGGCAGCTAGGATCTCTTTGCATGGACCAGGTTGTGAGCTCAGGGTTTGAAGCCTGCAGTTTCAAAATTCAAGGTACTGTGACTTTATTTTTTCTTTATTATTATAATCTCTTTTGATCGTGTTCCTCGAGCTAAGGATGATAATGAGATTTTTATTCAAGAACAGTTTTTTGGGTCAAAAACCATGGAAAAATGCAGCTCTTGTGAATCATGAAGCCCAAAAGCAAAGGCTCAAAGGAAAACAGGTTCACAGCTTCAGCTACCCCAGTAATAGCCAGCCAACACTAACTGTGGATATTTTATTCACCAAGAATAAGCAGAAAGTACATTGCAGTTCCTGAAAAGCACATCGTGTCAAAAAAACCCTTCATCTCTTACATTAGATAAAATTGTACCTCATTAGAAATTTGTTTTTAATGAGGAATATATGTCATAACATTTTTCACCTGACCTTGAAATGGCAACACGCCTTATTCACTTTGGTGATCAGGTTTCACTTCACAGGAAATGGAGAATAAATTTAATTTTCTCTTTTATAAATGCATGCACACAGACACACTAATTTAAATGTGATCTGCTGCTATTTAAATACTAGAAGTCTACCTCAGCACAGAACTGTTGCCAGCAAAGTGCAGTCTGCTTGCTGAAGGCAAGACAGTGTGAATGACAGAGGGCAAAAGGGATCTCATCCAACCACCCGGGTCTAACAGCTGATACCTGAGCCGGTAACTGAGGTTTTCTACCAGTTTCCTAATTTACGGCCACATGTAGTCTCAGTCTGCCAGGGAGTGAATGTATATGGTTGCAAAGCCAAACTAAGGCCTACTTCACTCTAAGAAAGACATAAATACATTTCATTTGTGGAGTTCTTTGCTCAAGACAGTATCAAGGAGAGAAACAGAATTGCAAGCTTTCAGGTAAGAAATATTTCTCCGTTTTCAATTTGGAGAGTTCAAGATTGCAGTGAAGAACTGATCAGCAGTGCAGGAAAACTAAACTGGGGACGAATCAAATATTCTAGAGAATTTTGTATAACTTTACTTGAAATACATTAGTGAGAGGCATAAATGTGGGTGTGACAGTGATATCACTAGGCAGCAGAGAGAAAATATGTATATCCATCCCTAGCTTTTGTCTGAATGTAAATCTGGATTTTTTTAAGACAAGCTTCATAGCCTTTACCTAATGCATCTTTGGATGCAACGCTGCTATACGAGAGTTGAAAAGCGTTAGTGTCTTAACTAAATTATGGAGAGACTGATCAAATCACTTTCTGTCGTGCTCCTGGGTAACAAAGCGATACCCATCTTTCTAACTGATTATGATCATATAATTCCTGTTGTGTCCCAACTTTAATGACTGTCTCTGTAAGAGAAAATTTGTCATGTTCTACCAGTCATTTGGATAACACAAAAACATCCATACAGGTAACCTACTAAATGCTGTTAACTGAATCACATCAAAAACTAATTCCATACACAGGATTTCCAGGACTGCAATAAGACAATTCTGTCTTCTTTTTTTTTTCCTTTTTTTTTTTTTTTTTTTTGTAAATGCAATGGCTTCATGCTGGCTGTTCAATGTAACACTGAATTAGTTTGAAGACTGTGTTTCTTGAACAAGAAAGGGCTTGATAGTACCCTGTCTAGCACTTTATGAAGTCACTTAAAAGTATTTTCTCAGATGGACTAGGTTAAGATCTGAAGGAGTGGTGCCTCCTCAAGATGCTGGAGACCCACAGTGCAACATCTATTGCCTCACTTGAGGCATCTGAAGGTTAAAACTAGTCACTTTGGGCTGCCTTTGTCATCACTGGAAAGAAATGACTATCCCAAAAGAGAAATAATTTTTAACCTCACTTACAGGAAGATACATTATGTCCTGGTGGAACCTACATATCTCTCTTGAAGATAAAGGAGGACTGGCTCCACTTTAAGCGTCTAATTTTCTGATATCTGAAGTTAGATGAGATGATTTTCATCCTTGGATACCATTCTTTCAGGTTAAAACACTACTAAGAAAGGTTATGTCTTAAACTCAAAGTGGAGAGATCCAAGCTGACTATGGCAGAGGAGAAACCATTTCAGAGACAAGTTTATCTAGCTCTAATTCATACAAAATGGGAAGCAAGATCAGTGTCTTCACTCAATATCTGTGTTTTCCATCTTTCCTCTGCACTTTGAGAAACAATCTTTATTCATTTAAATCAGTTTTATGCCACTATGAAGCTTGGTTTAAAAAAAATAAATGCATTTATACTCTGATGGCTCCAAGAGAATAAGATCATATTTGGGCAACAAGCCATGACTGCCAGGTTATGGGAGCATCAGGTTCTGAGATCTGTATCTGAACCTAATGGCTTTTGGTTTTTATGAAACCAGCACAGCATCTCTGGTTTCAGGAGCACTAAACACTGATTAGCTCAGATTAATGAAGATAAGCTATGGGTACAGTTCTGCTTTCTGAAAGGCTAAGACTAATTCATGGTTTTGCAAAATCTAAGCCCAAACTCTCTGTAGCTCTCTAAATGTACTCAAGAGGGTTTGCAGATAAGCAGTAATTATCTTCCTCAATGTAGGAGGTTAAATAAAGCAAGAGTAAAATTAATCATCATCAAAATTAAACAGAAAGGAGAGGGAAGGGTGAAATTAAACATTTGAGTGGGGTTATCTAGGTCAGAGCTGGGTATGCTAGCAAATCCCTGATCCCTCCCTCTACTCTGCCTTGTCAAGCATACAACATTTGCACCAGTGACAAAAGATTTAATTGAATGCACTTGTCCCAACAAATCAATTAATTATCTGATTTTTGTAAATCTTTAAGAAAATTTCTGAAAATATGGCATCTGAACACACCAGCAATTTTACTGCTCTGCCAGGCCACACAGACCTGTTGACAAGCTGCAAGGATGAAGATTTCTTACAGGTGAAATTCTATCTCTCCATCCTTTACGGCCTAATCTTCCTGGTGTGCTTCCCAGGGAACCTTGTGACAATTTTCATTTACTTTGTAAAGATGAGGCCCTGGAAAAGCAGTACCATCATCATGTTCAACTTGGCTGTCACTGACCTGTTATACGTAGCCACGCTTCCTTTCTTCATACACTATTCTGCCAATGGAAATAACTGGATTTTTGGAGACTTCATGTGCAAGTTTATTCACTTCTGTTTCAACTTCAACATGTACAGTGGAATTATCTTCCTTAGTTGCTTCAGCATCTTCCGCTTTTCTGTAGTTGTCTACCCAATTAAGTGCTTTTGTATTCAAAACCGGAGATGGGCAGTGGTGACTTGTGTAGTAGTTTGGATGATTTCCCTGGTGGCCGTCAGCCCCTTGGGCATCTTGATTGCTACGAAGCATAGGCAGAACAGAACGATCTGCCCAGACCTGTCTGCTGCTGAGGACTTTGAGACTAGTCGGTGGTATAACTGGCTTCTGACCAGCTTGGCCTTCTTCTTGCCCATGCTGACAGTGACTCTCTGCTACGTGCTGATTATTTGCACCTTGGCTACTGGTCCCCACATGCAGGCTTGCTACAAACAAAAGGCTCGTAGACTCGCTGTCGTCCTCTTGGTGGTCTTCTATGTGTGCTTTCTTCCCTTCCACATCTTTCGAGGGATCTGGCTGGAGCTCCAAGTACAAGCAGTTAGCTGCCACTTGAAGAACGCAATCCTTTTAATGTTGATTATAGCTAAGCCTTTAGCAGCCTTAAATACTTTTGGAAACTTACTGCTCTATGTAGTGATGGGAGACAACTTCCAGCAGGCGATCCTCTCACTTGTCAAGTTTCAGACAAACAAGAATTTGAAGTAGAAGAGATTGATGCCATCAAAGAGTCATGGAGGAAGGGCCTAAACCTGCCCTCAACCAACCAGGAACAATCTCCATGCCACCAGAGTACTCAGGTCAACTCTACCAATGCCAGAGGAGAGTTAATCTGTTCTGTGTTTCAGAGTTACAAATTTATCATCAAAAGAAAAAACTTAGA
>WUAM01000070.1:145295-173239 GCA_024336885.1 Actenoides hombroni | reverse complement strand
AGACCAAGGTCTGTGCTGTCAGCATCTGAGCTTAGGTGAGTTAAACCTTACCCATAGTGTCTTGTGACAACTCCATACATTTAGAAACTATGACTGCCAGTAACCTTTCTTTTTGTATATGTACAAATCCAATGCAAATTGCCATCTAGAATATCCCCACAGATCCGTCAGCAGATTTCCACTTATAAAACCACCTACCCAAACACTGACCTCAGTGGCTGCTCATGGCTTTGCATATGCAAACCCTGAGGAACGGAAACAAGGATGACTTAACTTGCAAGAAAGCACATGGACTGTGCTGAGAGCATGAAACAGGACTTCAGGCATTAGCCACAAATTATGCTGAAACTTTGAATCTGTTATCTAAAGCCTTCCCAAACTCCTGTGACATCTCCAGCCAGCACCATAGGGCTGGTGGCAACACCAAAACAAATCATGAGTTTCTATAATAGAAGGAAATGAGGGTTTTAGGGGATTTCTGAATTTTGTGTGAGTTGGCCAGTGGAGGTACCGTGGACAATCACACCAGTTTGCAGCTTTTATTCTCATTGCTGCATACCACAACCATAAAAGAATGTACAGTTCCTACTGCTCTTTGGAAGTGACTTGAGCAGGCTTAAGAAAGCGGTCTCTTTAACTTGCTGTCTGATCACTCGGGCAATTCCTCACGAGAAATAAGGAGACATAGAAGCAACAGAAAAGGCTAAATGTCTGCATTTGTATCACCCCGTTTCTCCTCCACTACCCAGTGGGGCTAAACTGAGTACATCAGCAATGGTGGTCTGGCTCATTCCAAAACCAGCAGTGCTGACAACTAATACAAATGCAGAGGCAGAAAACTTCTGCAAGAGCCAACCTTCTTGTCCTAAGTAAATGCAGGTGCCTGATTTTCAGGCTGGTTCTGGCACCTTGGACTCAGAGAGTGCTGGAGGTTCAGGGATGTTCCTGTGCTTTACTTTTCATTTCACCTCAAGGTGACTTGCCTGCTTCCCTGCCTGGCTATGGCCATGTATTAGAAATGAGGGCCTGGACTTTAGGCATGGAGATGATGGTGATTTGGGAGAGCATTGTAGAAGGCTGACACGCAGAGCTGCGAAAGGCAGAACGTGGAGATGAGTCAGAGCCTGTCACTCCTTGGGGGTTCCTGGCTGACAGTCATGTACCCTTGGGGACAGCCATAGGAGTTCAAGATCTTCTTTGTACCTGCCCTTCCTTTTATGTGTGATGGAGAAACAAGCCTATAGCAGAAAAGAATTGTCTTTCCCCCTTCTACCTCAAAAGAAGTCCAACAACAGCAAATTCTTCTCCTTACATGAGTCTTGGGCATGATTCCTAGCAAAAGTGCATGCAGAAAACCAGGGCTGAGTTATACCATGAGGGGGTCTTCTCTGGGAGAGGTATTGCTGTGCAGCTCAGCCGAGATCGGGGACATTCTGCCACCCAACCGCACAAGAGGGAGGGACAGTCTGGGTGTGAGCCCAGTATAAAGCTGGGTTAGTGCTGCTGATTCACCAATAAATCAGCACCAGACAAGTACAAATGCTTGTTCTGGCTCTGGAGCTGACCGACCCTCCCATCTAACCAGAGAGAATCACTTCATCTCCCCCTAATTATTTTCCCTGCCACATTTTATCCTCTTAGAGTTACAAGCTCTTTGGGGCAGATATCTTAGCGAGTATTTGCACAGCAGGACCTGAATCCTGAATGGGTCCTCCTGGCATTATGAAAATCCAATCAAGGGCTTCAGCCATAAAAATGTAAATGATGCAGCTACTTATCATTTGTGCGTGTGGAGACACATAAACACACATATGCAGATTCACATGCACAGGAAAGCAGTGCCTAATGCAAAACTATAACTCTTCTGAAATAACAGCACCAAGTTGTGTCAAGCCTGTTCCTTTGGATATGAATATACATTTTACTCATTCCTTTTCTCTCCCGTAGATAAAAATAGTGTGACACTGGGGACAGAAGTCGGCTGAACAGAAATCTCTTTTTCAGGACAAAAAGCCATTGCTACCGAAGTAATTGCAGCAGTGTGAAAGACTTCTGAAGCAGTTTTCAAAAGTTTTATATTTTTTAGATATAATTAATAAGGTTTTACTACAGATTTGAAGATCAGTCTCTAAGTATGCTGTTTTATTTATATTTAATATCAGTAGTACCTGGATATTTAGCTTTTTTTTTTTTTTTTTTTCCCCATGGAAACAAGCTGTATTTGCCTGTGTGATAAAAGATAATGTTCTGTACCAAAATGGATTTGGGTGTGTATTCGAGGGTGGGGTATTTGCTTGTGTAAATGTTGATGTAAATTCTGCTGTTAAGATATTGATATTTCATGACAATTGCGTGGCTCATTTCTGCACTGCAAAATTGAGTGTGTCTCATCATCCCAGCAGTTTAGGCTTATTCATATACTTAGATTACAAAGAGTATTCTCTTCTGACCTGTTTTAAATATATATATATCTCACATTACATTGATCTGTATCACCCTCTTCCAGTTACTAGTTTCACCCCACTTACTATAAAGGAATTGTCTTTTTCTCCTCTGAAAAAAAAAAAAAAGCACCTCTCTGTCATCCTTTTTTGTTTTCTTTTAAATTTTCTTTTTTTTCTTGGCAGTCACTGAGGGTACAGTTTCCTCAACTAACTTCAGATAACATATAGGCCTAGCTCTGAGGTAGCCGGGTGTTTTTATAGTCAGCAGGGAGAAATGGGAGCTTGGAGGCTCCAGTTATACTGGAGGGGAATACTCAGAGTAGACCAGTGCCTTAGAAGGACCTGCACAGGGGGTCAACGGTGACACACTTCTGTTTACACTGGGGTTATTTAGCCTGGAAAAGAGAAGACTGAATGGTGACCTTATTCATGTTTACAAATATCTGAAGGGTGGGTGTCAAGTAGAAAGGGCCAGTCTCTTTTCACTTGTGCCCTGTGACAGGATGAAGAGCAATGGTCACAAACTGGAACAACATGAGGAAAAGCTTCTTCACTGTGAGTGTGACAGAGCACTGGAACAGGCTGCACAGACAGGTTGTGGAGTCTCCTTCTCTAAAGACTTTCAAGATCCACCTGGATCTGTTCCTGTGTGGCCTATCCTAGGTGATCCTGCTCTGGCAGGGTGGTGGGTGGTTGGACTTGATGATCTCCAGAGGTCCCTTCCAACCCTCAACTTTGTATGATTCTGTGATTCTATGACTTCAACACACACACCTTGGCATGATGGACCTGGTCTGCTCTGTCTCATCTATAAGTTGATCACTATTTCTATATGGAAAGTTTAGTTAAAAAAAGAGGTGTGGATTTTGATTTTATGACCATTTTTTAAAGTACATCTGCAGGGCAGTTTAGTGGATTTTTACAGTGTCCACTGGATCATCATTATCTTCAGGTAACTTAGTTTATGGAGTCTGAATTGTATTAATTTGCCTTGCTAAATGAGAGTCTACAGTTAGGCACAAAAGAAGAATATAAAATATCCTATATATCTCCTCTATATGTATTCTATATATTAAGAGTATATTTAATAGAATGGAATTGTGAAGACATAAAAATAAGCGTAAAAACCTTTAAGAACCCAGGCTCTACCCCCACCACCAGTCCTCAGGGAACATCCTACCCTCTCTGCACACACTCACAGGGGAAAACACCCCATTTTAGGGGTTGATTCACTTGTTTGAGCCAGGTGCTGGTGGGACCTTGCTGGATGGGGGAATGCAGGGCAGGCCAAGGGAGAGGACTGTGCTAGGATTTAGCTTTGGGCACCAGAGCATAGCAAAAAGGGAACTGGGAAGGATGACAGGAGCTCTCTCTAGTCCTGAAATGAGCAAGTCTCGTGAGTTACAAGAAAAAAGGCAAAAAAAATTAAGTATATAGAATTTGAAAAAAATATCAAAAGTTCTGAGAAAAAAAAATAAATAAAATAAATAGGCAGGGAGACATCACAAGCGAAGAAGACAAAGACTCCAGTGTGTGTACATAAGTGTGGGTACCTGCCCCCCACTCGCCCCGAATTGAGAGCTAGAGAAGCTGGTCAGAGGGGTTGCTTATTCACAAGCCCTCTTTGTGCACATTTGAAGTTTCACCACTCTCAACGTCTCCAAACTTTCTGAGTTTGCTGGAGAACTTTTCTGAACGGCCCTTAGGAGAGTTTGTCCAGAGAGGATTTCTCATTAGACCTCTCTAATTTGCCATAGCTCTGAGATGGGACATGCTGTGACTGGCACCCTAAATGAGGTATTAAAAAAATATTAAGGAAATTCAGAGGTGTAATTTATGGGATATTCTTCCCCGAAAGGTAACCAAACTATAAAATTTCTTCATGAAACATCTGAAGCACACAATTTTCAGCAGCGAAATTGAGGAACTGCCAAGTGTCTGAGAAATATAGGTGACAGGGAGATTAAAGTGAGTGGCAGCCTGCAGGATGACAGCTGCTGGAGAGATATCTGCACCACTTGTGGAACCTGCTCCTGAACTGACAAGCATTAATGCTCATTCCTAATAACTCAATAATCACTAAGCGACATATGTAGTTAAAAATTGACACAGTTAAGCATTTGTCTCTGTTGCACCCAAGCAATGCCCACGTCAAAGGATACGATATATCCTCCATTTACATAAGGATAACGCAACATAATGGTTTAAACAAACATTGCGAGATGAACCCAGAGGAGAGAGCTGTAGAGGGATGTGTGTGACTCATGAAGTCCTCACTGCATCTTGTTGATCCAGCTGTTTTAACACTGTCTGTTCAACATTACCTCTGTCCTTTAAAATTTACAGAGACATACCTACCCACCATAGCAACAAATTAAGAGATTATTAGAAAGCCCCTTATCTACTCACAGGATCTGTTTTCAGATAATCTGCCATAGCTCTTCATAATCTAAGTTTATTCAGACACCCAAAAGGGCTCATAAATGCAGGTAATTCTGATAAATTTTCCCATGTTATTTACAGTGTTGTTTCCATAGGAAAATTGTGCTTTTCCTCCATGATGAGGACTCATGTGAGATGGCAAGCTGGAGACAACCCTCTGCAATCCAGCCCAGCAGATTATGAGGCTCATTGCAACCACACATGGAAATCCATCTACTCAGGAAAGGATGTACTATGTGTTTACAGCTCAGGGGATGGAAAATCAATGGCCAAAACATTAAGTCCCTTCGTCTGCCAGAGGAAAAAGGCAGGTACCCTTCAAGGTTGGGGGAGGAAGGACCTCTCTTTATCCATCCACAGCTCTGACCTGTGGATGGATAAAGTCCGAGCTCATCCTCTTGATCCTGCCTCCACTTAGTGGAAAGAGGCAGTTATGCCCAAAGGGGTTTGTTTCCTCCTGGCCAGCTGGCATGAAGCACCCATGGAGTCTCATTTCCAGGTACCTGGACATCCACAAATTACACATCTGCACACAGACAACACCAGGGAATCATAGAATGATTTGAGTTGGAAGAGACCTTCAAAAATCATCTAGTCCACAATCTTTTACTAGAACAGTTTGCTCAAAGCCCTGTAAGAACTAACCTTGAACACTTCCAGGGACGAGACATCCACAACTTCTCTGGGCAACCTGTTCCAGTGCGTTGTACATACAGGGAAGCTAAGCTGGAGGTGACTACATCATCCTCAAAACATACTGAAAACCCCAGACCTTGTGCTCAGTCTGGTGAGACCAAGGGCATATCAGCCTGAGCATCTCTTGCAAACAGGCATAGCTCATAGTCCATGCAGGGGCACTGGGTGTGCAGTGTAGCCCTGACATTCCCAGCTGCTGTGACAGCCACCAGTCAGCTCCCTACCAGCTTCTTAATCTCTCCCTTCTGCCAAAAAGTCACACACCAGAAGGTCTTCTTTTTCCATGGAGCCCCTTCTTTTCAGATTTACTTTCATCATTTGCTTGCATACCTGTGTGATCTCTTTTACTTCTATTTCAAGATGAGGATTTACTTATTATTCAGCTTTCATTTCCGCGGCAGTGGTCATTTGTTGTAAAGTATGTATCTCTATAAATATTACCACATGGTTGTCACCCTCACTTGCCTGGTAGAAGGTTTTCTGACACAGACTAATGACACTGGGGCTGGCTGGGGCCACCACTGACAGCTCTTGCCTCACCACTGAGACAGCGTATTTGAGTATAACTACTGACTCAGTGGCAAGGTCAGTGGAAAAAGGACTGGAGTGGTGATGAATACCAATTCAGGACAGCTTCCAGCTACTGCCAACATCTTCTTTCATCCCTTTAAACAGCTTCAGCAAGACTTGTTCCTCACACATGCTTTGTAATCACCAGCGGCACTGGTTATCAGGAGATATGCTTCTTAGGCATGTGGAAAGTACCGTGCCAAAAGCACCCCTTGGAGCAAGAGAGTTTATTTACCTTATTCTAGGCAGAGAAATGTTTTGTTAAATCTGGGTGCAGCTGTCACAGGATAAGTAATGTACATATCTTCTCTCCGTGACTATTATTTGAATAAGCACCTGCATCTTCCCCTAAAACTGCATGTCAGTTACATAGATCTGTCACCAAGAGATAAATGAATCCTATCTTCAAATTCCTGATTCACTTGCTATCCTAGAAAACCAAATGCTAAGTTTAATTATTTCCTGGACTAATTGCTTAGTTTGATTGAAAAAAAAAAATAAAAAAAAATAATAATTCTCTAAAGCATTCATAGGCAAACATTTGGAAGACTACTGCTTGTCTGAAAGGTACTCATGAGCCACCAGCAGAAGACAAAGTCAGCAGCATGTCTGGTGCCTGGGCACACAGCCTCTCTCCAGCACAACACTGTGGTACCATGGCAAGGCTTATCAGATCTTACAGTTTCGGTAAGAAAACTGAACTTGGAGGTTGACCAAAAGGGTCACAATAAACACATTAGGACAGATCTAATTGGATTCACTGGTATGGGCTCAAATACTCAGGTAAGTATGAGTGAGCAGAACAATACTGCCCAAACAAGAAAATCTGTGGTCTAAACAGAGGCTACAACTACACTGATATAAATATGGAAGACAGCTCATATTTAAACCTGGTTTTAGTCCCACTGTCAGTGATATTTATTTAACTGCTTTACCAAATTGAGATGTAGAGAAATACCTCCACATATTTTACATAGGTAAGAATTTTAATGTGGAGCTTTTTCAGTCAGTAATGTTTTTCAGATTGATAATTCTGCTAACCACTATTAAATAATGACTAAAAAGTAAAGACAGTAAAATTATTGGATGCTTTTTCATATTAACCCCGACAGGACCTAATTGATGTCAGGGCTTAGCAAACATGGCAACTAACATGGCTGCACCAAGGGGAAATCATGCCTGACAAATCTGGTGGCCTTTTATGACAGAGTAACAGCATCAGGGGACAAGGGAAGAGCAACTGATGTCATCTATCTGGACTTGTGCAAAGTTTCCAATGCTGTCCTGCATGCCATCCTAGTCTTTGAGTTGGAGAGACATGGATTTGATGGATGGACCACTTGGTGAATAAGGAATTGTCTGGATGGTCACACTCAAAGGGTTGCAATCAACGGCTTGATGTCCAAGTGGTGACCAGTAATGAGTGGTGTTCCTCGGGGATCAGTATGGGGACTGATGCTCTTTAACATCTTTGTCGGCAACATGGACAGTGCGATTGAGTGGACCCTCCACAACTTTGTGGACAACACCAAGCTGTGTGGTGCAGTTGACATGCTGGAAGGAAGGGATGCCATCCAGAAGGATCTGGACAGCCTTGAGAAGTGGGCCCATGCCAACTTCATGAAGTTCAGCAAGGCCAAGTGCAAGGTCCTGCACCTGGGTCGGGGCAGTCCCAAGCACAGATACAGGCTGGGCCGAGTATTGACTGACAGAAGTGCTGCAGAGAAGGACTTGAGGGTGCTAGCTGATGAAAAGCTCAACGTGAGCCAGCAATTTGTGAATGCAGCCCAGAAAGCCAACCATATCCTGGGCTGCATCAAAAGAAGTGTGGCCAGCAGGTTGAAGGAGATGATTCTGCCCCTCCACTCTGCTCTTATGAGACACCACCTGGAGTACTGTGTCCAGCTCTGGAACCCCCAATACAAGAAGGACATGGACCAGTTGGAGCGGGTCCAGAGGAGGGCTACAAAGATGATGAGAGGGCTGGAGCACCTCTCCTATGAGGACAGGTTGAGAGAGTTGGGGTTGTTCAGCCTGCAGAAGAGAAGGCTCTGGGGACATTTTACTGCAGCCTACCATTATCTGAAGGGGGCCTACAAGAAAGCTGAGGAGGGACATTTTACAAATGCTTGTAGTGATAGGATGAGGAGTTATGGTTTGAAACTGGAAGAGGGTAGATTTAGACTGGAAATAAGAAGGAAATTTTTCACTCTGAACGTGGTGAGACACAGGAACAGGTTGCCTGGGAAATTTGTGGATGCTCCATCACTGTATGTGTTCAAATCCAGGTTGGCTGAGTCCTTGAGCAACCTGGTCTAGTGGGAGATGTACCTGCCATGGTGGGAGGATTAGAAGTGGATGATCTTTAAGGTCCCTTCAAACCCAAACCATTCTATGATTCTATGATTTAATTAGTTCTAGGGAAAAAGGAGTCTGCATGCTCAAACCAGAAATTAATATCTAAGTATACTGGAAGAGGTAATATTTACCTATTTTTTTTTTTTAAGGAATTGTAATTTTAATTAGTATTTAAGTGCTCTGCAAACTCACAAAATGGAGTCTTGTTCACTGCAGGCTCTTCTCAAGGTGTTGAGCCCATCTGGTGACACCTACAGACTTTCTCCCTTCTGACCTGAACCTTTGGGCTGAAACATGAACTGTGTCTCAATTTGTAGTGGCTAGAGGGCAACCCCTTCCCAGTCTCTCAAAATTCACCTGATTCCAGGAGCTGGGGCTGAGAAGCAACCATCTAACCTTCAGTTCCCAGGATCCCCCCTGAGCCTAGAGCGAGTGTCCTAGTATCCTACACTCAGGTCAGCACAGAGATGGTGGATGATGTCTATGCCTGGCAGGCATCAGAGCGAGACACTACACCAACAGCTTGCAGAAAAGCAGATAACATGCTCTACCAGCATTGTGAAATAAGCCAGCCCTCAGGTGCACTTGCCATCTCTGCAAAGCTTGAGGCAAGCTGCCGTTTATATACCGAATCCAAACTAGCTCCTCTTGGGCTTGTGCAAGCAAACATCGCCAGCAGAAATGCACAAAGCCTCACAGCAAGACAGGGAGCAGAACTTCTCAGGAGTGTATTTCTTGCAGACATTAATAGACAAGGAGAGTCAGCGAATTCGTGTATCCACTGCAAAAGCCCGGCCTCACTCCTAGCTTGTTTTGCTGGGTGCACTTTTTGTTAAGTAATAAACATGCCTCTAATTAAAGACTATGGCCCCGGACCCAAGCTGCACTGTATGCACCCCAGCAGCATTGAGGTCTGCAAAGTTCACCTTGCACATGCAGCCACCAGGTAGGTGTTTATTTGCTGCACATTTATATCAAACCCCTAGCATTTAAAACAGAAAAATCAATTCAAGATCCCTTTCAAAAGCAAGCAGGATGACAAATCAAAGCAGAGAAAAACAGCAGAGAAAAAAAGCAGAGCCAGACTGTGCCACATCCCATGGTGTGCAAGGTGACCCGAACCTGGAGCTGGAGCATGTTTGTCCCATGGGATGTTCCTCTACCGATTGGACTCTGCAGGTTGTGGATACCCTTTACCTCTCAGCTCTTGGGGCTTGTGGAAATTATTTAGCTGTTATCTAAACCAACACCAGGGGAGTTTAGCTGAAGGTACAGCCCTTGTCTGAAAGATGCGGAATATCCTCAAGAAGTTTGTGAATTAATTAAGAAGCGAACAATGAAATATTCTCAGTTCTAGATCCATCTTCCAGTCTGCTCCTCACTGTCATTCCCACCCTCTTCCCCTGCTCTTTCTTCTCATGTCACAAATCCTCGAACATTTATTTAGCCCAAGCACTGGAGAGTTGGAGCATAACAACCTGAGCAGGAACACCACTATTTTTCTGGTCAGTAATTCAGTTCCTTGGATTGTCAGGATAAACTACGTGGCCTTGGAAAGTATTCATCCACTTGGGAATTGGATTACAGCCTCATAAAACAGCACAGTGCTCCTATTATCACCTAAATAAAGCTGCCATCATTCTGGAACAAATAGGTGGAAGTAGTCAGTCAGCGAGTATCCAGAGTTGAAGTGAAGAATAATAAACTGACATGCAGTTCTTAAGAAATTCTTCACAAGGAGGCAGATTTAATGCCCTGAAAGCAAGGCTATTACACACACAAAAACATACACTCATCTCTTTTTATCACTGTCTTATCTGAGGGCTCTGTAAAGACAGGACCCAGGTGCAATGCTTTCTGAATAGCAGATGATGACAATGCATCCACCGCATTATCCTCTCGCAAGGGGATGCCTAAGAACTTTCTCAGAGTTTATAAGCTAGAAAAGGAGCTGATTTTCTTGCAGATGCCCAGTATTGTACCTGCCTCAATACAAAATCCTGGCTGATTATAAACATCTTGCTGCAGGTTTCTGCAGTTTGGGATGGAAAAACCAGCCGGTGAAAGATAAGTTCTTCCACAGTGTCAGCTGGACCCTGTGCTGACTCCACTGTTGAGCCCCTGAACAAGTCAGTTTAACCTCTTTGCATCTGTATAAAAGGGGACAGGCTCATCTTTGCAAAAATCTTTGGGAAAGTTCCTACAGACAGTGATTTGTAAGTGTGATGTACTGGCACTATTTTTCCTCCTCTGGGTATGAGGATGGAACTGTTCACCCCATAGTCACCATGGAGGATGATGCATTTACAATGTAAGGATGCACAACCCATTTAAAATGGCTTTTAACTAAAAGAGCAGCTCCTTTTCTTTTCTGGAAATGCTCATACAGATGTTTCACAAGGATCATCAGGTAAGACCTACTTCAGGACCATGTCACTGTGGAAAAACGGTCTCATTTAAGGCCTACCATCACTGCACACAAGCTCTTATCTCCAGCATTTAAGAGCTTGGGAAGAGGCAGGCTTCCCTTAGAAGGACCAGCTCAGCCTGTGCACAGGCACCAAGAAGAGACACATCCTCCACTGCTTCTCTCTGCCCTCTCCCTGCTCCCAGCCCTTTGCTCTTGCCACTTGCCTTGTGCCAGTGAGTGGCAGATCCTCCATAAGCCACTTTCCCTCATATAATTGCAGAAAACTACCCCTGGAAAAAACTCAACCCGTGTAATTTTCTGCTGTTGGAGTCAATTGAAGGAGCTCACCCAGAAGTCTGAATAAGAACTGAACCTGCACAAGCTGGTAGGGAGTATAGAGAAAGAAGTGGAGACAAGCAGTGAAGAAGGGAAAGGTCTAAAGCCTTCCTGCATCAGCATCAAAAAGCAGTGAGAATCCATGAAATTGGCCTGTCTGTCTGCAAAGTAAGTGAGCTCAGACAGACCCCAGGTAAAGGTGGGGCATTTCTGCTGTACACAAGAAGGCAGTGTCACTCCTGCAGGCAGCATCATTTGGACCAGTATGAGACTGCTGTGTCCACTTTGTGTGCCTGCACTTAAAATGGATGTTAAATGCAGGTTTCAAAACACAGTTACAGAAGCAAACATACTGAGAAACCCTTGATTGTCAACCCATTCAGCTTAACAAAAGAGCGGCTATGTTGGTTTAGTCCTATCTTAGATGTAGCTTCAGGATGAAATTGCTGCTAATAGAAAGTTCTTTAATCCAACAAACAAATGCATAGCAAGCCCAGCCTTTGGGCAGGAAACAGAAACTAAATCAATTGAGATTCAAGATGAGGTTTGCAGTCTGGATGTCTTTTAAAGGCCATGTTCAACAGGTAGCTCAACAAGGAGCTGCAGGCTTGATACAGCTCCCTTTTGATACAGTTTTATGGTGTGCAATACACAGCCTCTTCTTGCCTTTAAAATTTCTGGAGGACCAAAATCAACAACAAAATGTGGGTCCTGTTGTTGCACTGGTGTAACCCCTGCAGTGCACCAGGTTCCCACGAGCCAAGCTGCACTTGCACCCATGTGCACCCAGCTCAGCTCCCCAGTGGGATGAGGGACTTACATACTCTTAAACTGGTAAATCTAAGGAGTTGCCTGGATGGCTATGCACAGTGGTGCTGCTGCTGTGACGGGTAACACAAGCACAGCTGGGTCTGTGCTGGCTGCTCTGGTCTCAGCAGGATTCATGTGTCCCCATAGCAGCGTCCTGCTCCTCCCTCTTTCCAATGCTCTTGCCTCTTGTTGGTTTTGCTGCCCTCACTTAGCAACTTTTAGGTTTTTGACTATGGAAGAAATTGGTGCTCAGAGTCTGAAGTGCTGAGGTTTGTCCCGTGAGGCACACACTGCCAGCCTGTAGGCAGTGTTCAGCTGGGACTCTCTGTGTATGGGAGACAAGGGGGATAAAAAAGACCAGGTGTGGAAAAGGACAGTGCTTCCAAAGCACAGGGGGTAGGAGATGGAAAATGGCCCAGCCCTTCTTCCAGGGAGCACACTGTGAGCATCACCAGCAGGAACAACAAGCCTCTCTCTCTTTCCTATCATATACAAACACTTTCTGTACTCCAGTCAGGATGGTCACTGTCCTTCAGGGCTTTGCAGTCCTCTTGGGTCTCTCCAGTTGACTCATATGAGGTTTTAATTATTATTTTCAATGTTAAAGTAATATTTGAGGTGTTTTAGCAAGCAGACGTTGTTCGCAGGTTGCCATGTGCTATAAAGTGTAATTGATGTCCTCGTACAAGTTACTCACAAGCAGTCCCCAGATGCCAAAGGAAACACAGGAGAGATGGAGCAGCTTTGGACATGGCGTGTGAGACCCTGATAGGGAGCTTCATTTCACACATGCTTTCTACTCACTGCGACAAAGGAGGGGCTGGCAGCAGGCACCCGCTAGCCTAGAGGCCACCCTACCCTCCCGATCCATCCCAAAAAAGCCCAAGTCGATTGTTTTTTTCCCAGATCTCCAGTCATACTTCTCCGTACTTACCCACGTCCTATTTTAAGACCCAAATAGCTCAGCTTGCCCTTGCAGCTTTTACCATGACCATAACAAGCTCTGGCAGCACTATGTCCTTTTTAACTCACATTTGCTCCTGCTGCCTGACAGATAAGACTGTGGCAGCACTGTGGGATCTTACGACATCCAGTGGTCACTCAGGTAAATCACCACTTATTTCCAAGATCTCTCTCCCCAGCTTAAGGTCCCCAAAAGGTGCAGAGTGACCACATCTTACTTTGTGCTGGAGCAAGGTAAGCGCATGGTCAGCTTCCAGAGATAACACTGTACTCCAAGCAAGTAGACCCCAGCTCATTCCAAAAACTGTTCATAACCTTATTCTAAAGCTCATAAACTTATTTAGCCAGCAAGGCAACAACTCATTAAGGGAAACAGCTATCTGCTAATCATACCTCGGGAAAGCAGAGATGCTCTCTCAGAGCACCACCAGTAGTAGACTGTTGTTTCCTGTGAATGCACTGACTCTACAAGATTTCCCTCTTCTCTCTCTCTGTCCAGCTCTAGCAGAAGCACAGAGACACAGGTTGCAGATTGCTAACAGGGTTTAGCAGCATCACTGGGCAGGACCCAATGCAGCTCCCTGCTGGAACAACTGGAGTGACCAGCCTTCTCAATTTCCACAGCTAATTCTGGGGAAGGCAGAGGTGCTTTACTGAGCGTAAATATAAGAAGTGAAATTTAAGAGCAAACTTAGGAGCAATGATATCAGGAGCAAGATATATTTAGTTTTCCCCAAGGACAGCTGGTGATATAACCAGAATTATTACTCACTGTTTTGCAGATGAACTGTTTCTTCAGAGCCTGCGAGGCTTTCTTGAGTGCTGAATTCACTCCACTCCCACTCGTGTTGGCAACTTGGCTCACAGCTGATTTTAAATCTTTTAGCCCAAATTGCCTTTTTCTCCCCTTGCAAGTGCTCTTGCCAGAGAGCCTTCCTGAAAAGCACAGCAAGAACTAGATTACTCAGGTTTACAACAAAATGGGAGAAAATGGAGTAGGAGCAACAAGGCATCTGCTCCCTGACGAACATCGCAATAAAAACCCGTGTGCCAAGGGGAGCTGTCTTTCTCGGGTCTTCGAGGATGACGGGGACTTCAAAAGCCTCTTCCTGGAGCTGAAATAATAGTTCTGCAGTCATCAGTGTTAGCATACGGCCTTTGGTCTTTATATGTGTTTCACTAAAAGACAGATACTGAAGAACAACTTAATTTTACAAAGAACTGGAAAAACACACCAAGATAAAGCTTTCATTTAAACAGAAGTCCTTCATCTGGCACAAAGCTACTGCTCCTTTATGCTACAAGGATAGTGCTATGACGTTATCGTTTCTGAATGTTCATATATCACATGTCTGTATGGCACATCACTGATGCCAAACTATTGGTTTTCTTTAATCTCACTACTATCTGTGTGATTAACCCTCCATCTCCAGGCTGTGCCAACCCTTAGCACACAGCTTGAAATTCTTATGGTTCCTGAGAGTAGAGGATGCTTGGCAAAAAAAAAAAAAACCTACCTCCCATCCACACTACAAAGGCAATGATATGGAATAATGGTAAAATTTAGGAGGAGATTTTGGTTGGCTGTTGGGAATGTAACTCAACGTTGGAGCTAGCACAACTTGCACACAGGTCTGGAAGGAAACCCTACACATCGCCATTTCCAGCAGAGGAAGAATTGGACTGCTATAAAGACGTTCAGAGGTTGATCCAGCCCACTAGGCACCTCTGTCCTCTTACAATCTGCATTTTTAAGCAGAGGCACCTAATGCAGCAAGGCCACCATCCTTGGATGACAGATAGCATGGACAGTTAGGTAGTTACACCTTTTCCAAGAGGAGGGGAAGCTGGGCTGTCTCAGTTTGAATAATGCTGGTGGCCAGGAAGTGTCTTGTTCCCTTATCCCCAGGGTGTTTTGGGACACCCTCCACATGTCCCACAGAAGCTGGATGCTGCTTATCCTGAGAAGCTAAAGCAGCCTGCTTCTCTGGGAGGGGTGCCTGCTGGGGCATGCATTTGGCACTGGATCCTCATTGAATTGGAGACAGTCCTGGCAGGGCAGACCACTGGGCCTCAGTGGAGGGCACATGGGCTAAGTGCTGGCTCCCTTCTGCATCTGTCCTTTTTGTTTGGGTTTCCCTCCAGTCTGGTGCACTAGGCTGCAGGCAACTGTGCTGCTTCATGAACGGCCTGGGTGCCTTTGCCTCAGCAGCAGCCGCTTCTGACCAGCCAGAGGACAAGGTGAATGGCTGGGGGGTGGGTACAGCTTCTGCTGTCCAATTTTAATCTGCAATTAGAAGGCTGCCAGATGCTAATCCAATTCTAGGCAGACTAGCTCCCACCTTTAATAAGAGGAGGTGATGAAGAGCTTTTTAAACTGCTTTGCATCCATCACAGAGTCACAGAATGGCTTAGGTTGGATGGGACCTCAGAGATCATCTAATCCAATCTCCCTGCCATGGGCAGGGACACCTCTCAATTAGAGTAGGTTGCTCAAGGCCTCATCCATCCTGGCCTTGAACACCTCCAGGGAGGGGGCATCCACAACCTCTCTGGGCAATCTGTTCCAGAGTTTCACCACCCTTGTACTGAAGACCTTCTTCCTAAGATACAGTCTAAAACTATTCTCCTTCAGTTTAAAACCATTTCCACTTGTCCTGTAGCTGGACACTCTTGTGAAGAGTCCCTCTCCAGCCTTTCTGTAGGTTCCCTTCAGGTATTGGAAGACAGTTATAAGGTCCCTCTGAGTCTCCTCCTCTTCAGGTTGAACAAAACCAGCTCCCTCAGCCTATCCTTATAGCAGAGGTGCTCCAGCCCCTGGATCATCTTTGTGGCTCTCCTTTGGACTTGTTCCAACAGATTTATGTCCTTCTTATGGTGGGAAAACCAGAACTGGATACAGTATTCTAGGTGGGGTCTCACAAAGGCAGAGTAGAGGAGGAGAATCACCTCTCTTGATCTGCTGGCCACACTCCTCTTGATGCATCCTAGGATATGGTTGGCCTTCTGGGCTGCATGAGTACACTGCCAGCTCATGCTGAGCTTCTTGTCAATCAACACCCCCAAGTCCTTCTCTTCAGGGCTACTCTCAACCCACTTTGTACCCAGTTTGTAATTGTGCCTGGGACTGGCCTGACCCAGGTACAGGACCTTGCACTTTGACTTGTTAAACCTCATGCAGTTTACACTGGCCTATTTCTCAAGCCTGTGAAGGTCCCTCTGGATGGCATCCCTTCCCTCAGGTGGGTCCACCTCACCACACAGCTCGGAGTCATCGGCAAACTTATCCATGAGTGCTTTTAGCCCATTGCACTGCAAAGTCAAGTGTTAATGGTGATTTATGTTAATGTTTTGGATATTACATGGAGAAAAACTGGGATCAATGGCTGGATGGCTACCACAGAAAACTGAGAAGCTTAAGAAGCTGTTCCCATTCAGGTGTAAAGTTCCTCCTTCTTCCTCCAGTGTAAATACCTTCTGTTTCAGTAGAACAACAAAATGCGTTCATTTAAACTCCCTGAGTGCAGCCAGGAGAGGAGCCTTTGCACAATTAGGCACAGCTCAGAGAAGGTTTAAGTGCTTTAGTGTCTCTTTGCCATTAGTGACTGACTCCCAGCTGAGACGCCGGGTCTGGCTATCTGTTAATTTGGATACAGCAGTTCGAGGCTGAGAGCTCTGCTGGGCCAGATCCCAGCCCCGATGTGCAATGTAGATACAGCTATAGGCTGTGTTTCTGACATTTGTGGTGAAAGAAAACATTTGCCATTGAGAACACCAGGTTAAATTGTATACACTTTATTTCCATCAAGGCTTTCTTGGTAATGGATAAGATCTTCTCAGATGAGAGTGCCTGGTTGTCCTTCAAATCTGAGGAGACCTGCAGGTGCTCTGTAATTAAAAGCTGGTGATTTTAATGGTTGGGCCACTTTTGAAATAATAAGTTAAAAAAAAAATATCGGACAGTGTCAGGAGAAGTGCTAGAAAAACTTGTCAGAAAAGGTCACAGTATAAAAGGTATGTTATGAAACTTAAAAGGTTCCTTGGTCACCTTAAATCAGGATTTGGTGATCAGTCTCCTCAGCATCAATCTGGCTGTACATTGGTGGGGTGTAGGTACAACTATGACTTCCAGGAGTGGGAGTGGGATGTAGGACGGTCCATGTCACCATTTTTCTGGGCAAAAGTCTCTGGGTGGAGTGCGCAACAGCAGCAGCATGATGCTGGGGTAGTCAGGGGAGCAGGGACTTCCAGGTCCCCTCACCACAGACAGCAGCATCCCCTCCACAAACAGCCGACGGGTGTCCTTAGAAGACATCTGCTAAGCTTATTTTCTTCTGGCATATTATCTTCCTCTGTGATGTTGTGTCTGTTTATCAACAGCATAGATTTTTTTCTAAATCCTTCCTAGCTCATTGCAAAGAGCTTCACCTGATGTCTCAGTCCTTCACCCATCAGCTGTATGTGATTTTTTTCCCATTCCAGCTTCTAACCAGCTCTCCCTGAGGATATAAAGGCTTGTTGTTATTTTTATTTAAGCAAGCTTTAGCTAAGAAGACGTATCTGAGGCATGCATATACCAGTCTTTAATCCTTTACTTCCCACATGTCCCTCTTTTCTTAAACCAAGCTGTTAATAAGAATGCAGATTACTGTAGCCTGAATTTATAGCAAGAATTTGCAGTGTCCAAGTATAAATTAAAAAAATCCAAACAACTGGCAGCAGCTTGATCAAACCACAGCTCTGCTCATAAACATTTCTACAGTATATATTTTCCACAGTTTACCTATAACAAGTTCTAGCCATAGATGCAGCTTTAAATAAGTAGGCCTGGTTTTAAGGATTTCCTGTGTTGCAAGCATTAGAGAAAGCATTTTGTATTAAAGACAGGGTCTTCAAGTCTGAAGTAACTGTGAGGTCCCAATATGATTATCACATGTAAATTAAAAAAAAATAATTAAAAAAGGTGAATCACCCCATGGGTCCTACTGAAAATGGAGAATGCAAGTTCACCTCCTTAAAGCTGTGGTTCAGGGAGGAATGGGGCAACTGGATGTCCCCCCTGAAATGGCAAGCACAAGATGGAAAGGCAGAATAAGTGCCTTTTCTTCTTTGTCAAGAAAAGCTAGACCTGGGTTTGAAAGACATGTGCTGGTTGCCCCTGCCTTTCACTGAGAGATGGGATGGGATGCCCGGGAGCAGCAAGCTGCCTCAGAAGCAGACAGGCACATACAGAAATGAGGGCAACCTTGTGTGGGCCTACAAGTGTAAGCACTGAGGACATAGAGTTTGGAGCAGGACAAGCCAAGCACGATTCTTTCTCAAACCCACAGTCACATGTTTACCCCTTCAGCTGCGATTCAGATGTCTTTTACTCCTCCTTTCCTCACTCCTTTCCTGCTCAGACTCATGGCGGGACAAGCCTCATCATTGGTGGTGGCCCGACCAGTGCCCAGGATGCTCCCAGGACTCTGTAGACACTGAATCACCCTGCTGGGAGGGACATCTGGAGGCAGCTGCAGAGGCTCAGGGCTCAGTTGAGGGAAAAGTACACTACGGCTGCTGTGTGTCTGTCAGAGGATGTTATTATCTTCTTCATACTCCTCTTGGTATAGGAGGTGTGGCATAGTGCCAACAGCTAGTGCCAACCCCAGGGCGAGTGGTTTATGCACAGCACCATGGTTGCTGTGCATACCCAACCCTCCTCTTGTGCCAAAACTTCATCCAGGATCGCGTCAGCTCAGCCTTGTTTCCTCACCTCAGTGGTGAGTGGGAGCCATGGACCAGAGTGCACCATCCCCGAGAGCTACTGTACAGCTTGGCCAGGTGGGACCATCCTGCAGTTTGATTTTCTTTTAATGTAAAATAGCACAGAAAGTATCTTTCAATGTTAATTTACTAGAGCTACATCTCCAGAGGTACCTTCTTGAGTCAGTTGCTTACATATGTGTGACATAAGTACCTACCTACCTCTCCTGCCTTTGACCAAACCACCTGCCAGCTCCTGGCTGCTGGTTTTGAGCAGCTGCTGTTGGATCCCTGCACTGCTCATCCTGGGGGGCACGTCCCTGCCTTCTCTTGTATGAAGCTGTACTGAAGGTTTATAGGAATTTTTCTTTGTACATTTTTTCCTGTTTGCACCCAGCATAAACCCCTCCGATTAGACACGTTTTAAAGGCATGGTTTAGCCTAAGTACATTAGCCTTGGCCAAGTGCAATGCAGCTTCTTCAAAATGCAGAAGCCCGTCACTGAAAAGGTTTTTCCATCAGTAGCACTTATAGTTAATACAAAATTGCCAGTGAGTATAATGACCATTACATCTCTCAAATTAACATATGCAGGTTATGCAGATCTCGTATCACCTTTGTACCCTCATTCAGCACTCACTAGAAACCTCCTTAACACAGAACTTCTCTGCTTCTCCTGCAAAGGACAACTGGGGAGACACCCTGACACTCCATCATGCAGCATTTAGTATGCGTACCCCGTTCATACTGGGAAAGCCACAGCCAGTGCAAGTGATATCAAATTAAAGCAAGAAGTGATTAGCCAGGTTTCTGAGAGATGGCAAGTTTTATACTGTTGCAACCTCACACTTCATACCTAAAAAAGCACGAGACGTGACAATGCATTCATTATTTAAAGATCTGTTTCAGTCAGGACATGGCAATGCTTGTAAAGGCAAGGAAGATAAAGCACGTTATATTTTTGAGTTCACTGCTCAGATGACAATGTTTAGACAGTCCGTGACACTAAAAATTGACAGCCTGCCAATGGCTTTTTGCTGTACCTCCCATCTCTCCAGATAGGGGATGAGGTGATGGGTCTCAGCTTGGGGGTCCTGGGTCTCAGACAGGGTGCAGATGGCAGGGTGAGTGCCTAGGGAGCAGAGGACCAAATGGAGAACATGCCTGACAAAAGAAGAGCAGCTATGCTGAAGGGCTTGTGAGCACAAACATTTTTCAGCTTTTGTACTTTATTACTTGCTCTAAGGAAATCTTAAACACAGCAGCCCCACTATGCTCTAGTCAAACTTACTTTGCTGCTGGTCAGAGAGAAAGAAGCCTGGCAGCTGCAGGAAGCCAGCGTTGCTCTCTCTTTCCTTATCAAACTCTTTTATGAGGTTTTGACCCAGACCCTTCACTCCCTGCTGTTCTTTGTACCTGTTGCTAAGCTGTAACTGCAGAAAGTCCAGGTAGGAGTGGAAATCTTTGCCCTTGAACACCGTCCTCTTCAGAACAGGCACCTGCTTGGTATGATGTACCTTTTGGGGATGCTCTCACATTATGCACTGCTCTTACCAGCTGGTCAAAGTCTTGAGCAAACATCTCCTGTGTCTTCTGGTCTGCTGTCTACCAGCCTAAATTGTCTCAGACTGGGGCAAGCCTACAAGAAGAATGTAGGAGGCAGCTGGCTGCATCTATACTAGTGGGCTAAAGTGGGCCAGGGCCAAACTGAGATGTTAACGTCCTCTCTAGAACAGGCCTGAGCTGGCTTTCTCCCAGACACTCCCTGGGGTAGTTTAGAGGCTGTCACAGCTCAAGAGAAGCTCCTAATGAGCTGCACAGGCAATATCAGCCTGTTCTGGGAGGAAGGAGCAGTGTCTGACCATACAGACATGAGCTGGGTAACCCAGTCTCCCATGGGGCCAAAGTGCAAGCCACAACATAGGCATTGTTTATGCAACCTCTGCCCACTCTTCCTTCTCTTGTGCCAGCATCTCATGTCTGGCTGCAATGGAGCTTCAACCCACTGAGCTGGGACCTTCCCTTACAGAACTACACCTGACATTACATAAGTTTAATGGTTGTGGCAATTCCTGCTCACACTATAAATTCAGATGTCTGCCAGGACTTCACAGCACATTTTAATGTGCTTCCAGAAAGCTGATGCTGTAGACCCAGGAGTTGAATCAACTCCAAAATGACATTTCACTGTAGCATACTGGAGAGCCTGTAATACCATGTGTGTGAGGCACATTCAAGGTCTGGCCACAGAGGAAGATTTATGAGCTACAATGAGTAGATAACTACTATGCAAATGGAAACAGTAATAGCCTATTTCTATACCTCAGACATCTTAAACTACCTCTTAGACAAAAGGCTCTCATCAGATGAACTGTACGTCAAGCCCTGAGCCCTGAGTTTGAAGGTCAGATAAGTAGGGAAGGGAGAGCAAATTCTCTTACCTTGTCAGAAATCATCAGCAGAAAATGCCACCATGTTCACTTACTATCATTTCAGTACTGGGATAACAAGATGAACAGTTAGGCCAGGCATCCACACATGGGTGGTATATTCAACAACTCTGTGTGTTTGTGTTGACCACCCAGTGATGTGAAAGGTAGGATATCCCAGGTTTTAACTTGCTAGTCTGTTGTTCTCCTTCAAAGTGCTTTTCTGTCTTCAGACTTCTGGTCCCTAAAAACATGATGTTTATTATTTCTTAAGACAGGCCATATCAATTACAGTAGCTAAAGAATTCAATTTGCCATAGTTTTCCCGGAAACCTCCTTGATATTCATTACCTGCTTGGCAGATTGCATGAATTTGAATGCTGATTTACAGAATGGAGCTTAAAACCAGTGTGATATATCTAGCCAGTTGGAGAACAGGACACGAGGTCTCATTTCTAGTTTTATTGAAAAGAAACATTAAATGTTCTGGTTTATTACAGCAGTTTGGATAAGGGCAGCGTTGTGCGAAATAACAGCTTCTGTATTAACCCAAGTTTAGGTTTGGGATATCCTAAACCTAACGTGGCTTTCACTTCTAACAAAACAGGAACTGAAGTAAGTTGTGAAGATATAAAAAAACGCTACATCTTATTTTATCATTCTGTCCTCACCCCCACAACCTTTTCAATTTTCAACAGTCAAACTCCTCCAAATTCCACAATTTTCTTCCACACAGTCCTCCTCCCAAGCACCCTGTCAGTAGAGTCATTAGATGCTGGACCTCTCCAAACAAGAGGCACTGGACCTGCTTGCCCAAGACCAGCTCTTGACCTTTCTCAGTACTGAATAATGGACTCATGTCCCCCTTCAAAACCATTATTTAACTGGTGGCTTAGATTCAGCCAACAGCAGGTTACAGAGCTGTAGTTTCACGTGTGTTTTTTGTGTCTCAGCAGGGACCCAGAGATGGTGACTGCAACAGATGGCTCCATGTAGTAAATCAGCACCAAGGGTGAAGTGTGTAAACGTGAGACAAGATGATTCAGACCTTAATGTTTGATAGGGGAAAGGGAATCAAGCCTTTTCTTAGTTAAGCCAATACTCATGGAAAAGAATAGTAATGTTTTCCCTGACATTTTTGAGGTCTATCTTGTGTTAGACTGATCCACTTGCAGTCCTGCATCTTGCATTTGCTAGTGCTTACGGCACATCCTTGGAGATGGTGTGAGATCTCTTAAATGATGCCGAAGTGTGAGAGCCGCATACCAAACACCGACCTTGAAACAGTAGCTCGTGTGTAAGAAAATATGTCTCTTTGGGCTGGATAATTTATTTTAACTTGAAAGCAAAACAAGATTAAAAGTAAGACCTCTGTGGCAAAAAGAACATGAGGTCAGAACAAAAAAATCCCTCCACATGCAAATGAATTGAAGAGGGCAATCCAAACAAATCCACAAACCTCAGCCAACCACTGTCCCTAGGAAACATAGATACCCAAATTTCTTCTTTGTTGAGATGAGAATCTGAGAGGCTATCATCTCCTTTACATTTCCCCAGTTTAGCTGAAAATACAGCAAAGAAGGTTGTTTACCCTCCTCCACCTGCTTCAGCTCAACTTTGTCTTCAGCTGAATGGATGGCCATGCTAGACTTTTGGGAAGACCAGTAGGCTCAAACATCCTCCGTCTGGAAGGATTTACAACCTGCATTTAGACATTCTAATCTCACTTCCTTCTACTATCATATTTGTAAAGAAGAGAGGTGCAGGGTATCCAAAAGAGAGGTGCAGGGCATCCAGACCCACACACAGTGTCAGCACCAGAGCACAGGGTGATGCACCCCAGTTTGGCAGAGATATCCCACTGCAGCTAGGTAGGTACCAGCTGCCAAGGCAGAGGGAAGGCAGAGGCTCTGGGCACTGCCCTCTCTTCGGCATTTCAGACCAGCTGTTGGGGCTCAATCTGACAGGTCCCACTGGAGCCCTCTGTGCTCCCCACCAACTTGGCACAGTAAGTGCCGCTGCAGGAGGTGAGTGCCAGCTTTTAGGCATTTCAGTGTGAATCTCACAAAACCTGTTGCATCAGTGGCCGGTAGTTACAGAAATATTCTGCATTTGACCTGGTATACTGCCTTAGCATTGACCTTTCCAGAGGTGTCCTCTATGTTTAGGGTACAAAAGTCTACAGAGACACCAGTGACACATCTCTCAGTCACATAACCATAGCCATTAAAAATCCTACAACTGAAACACTGATTTTCGTCTCCCTTACAGATGAGATTTTATCTATTATAAAAACAAAACAAAACAAAACCAAAACAAACAAAAGAGTAAAAGAAACTCTGCCATGTCTAAAAAAAGCCTGTGAAGCTTTATCACAACTGAAGACATTTTGCAAATGCTTCACCTTGTTTCCCTTGTCTCAGACAACCCACCATGGACAGGACTTGTCACCCCTGAGAGGGATGTATCCACCTCTCAGAGGCAGGAGAAGAGATAACCAGGATGGTTTCTCATGAGTCTGGTGTCAGTAAGTCCTGGGGCCTTAGAGAAATCAAGCAGTGAAATGCTTCCCCTGCCTCCAGCTGCTCACAGCTGGCGTTGCCACCATCTGTACAGCTGGCACCTAGTCAACAACAGCCACCCTAGGAGGGATCTGCTGGCATTTCCAGCAGTTCTCCCGGTCCTCCCTCTGCTCTTCCCCTCCACTAAAGCAAGATTCTTCTCCATAGCTGGTTTGAGCATGTGTCAGTGACCACAGCTGACCTCTTTTCCCACTTGTTACAGGACCAAGACAAAACATAAGGAAATGACAGTGGCAGCCTCATCCAAGCTGCTATTGAGGGTAGTCCCTGGCTTGTGCTACGCTTCGGCCTGTGCCTGGGCACCACATAGGAGGGTGCTGAGTGATGTGGGCATGGTAGGCAGGATGTCAGCAAGGATGTGCCATGGGCATGAAGCCCAAGTCACTCAATTAGACAGAATCTACCAGATCCTCAAGAAAAAAACAACCAACCAACCCCAAACCACCACACCTTAGAGTTTGTCTACAAGGAAACATGCTTCTGGTATGAGTTTTCCCATAACCTTGTGTAGGTGTGGCCATGATGACATCCAGGCAGCTTTCTCTGCACCAGGTGGATTTGCCTCCTGAGTCAGACATCATGGCCATGAGCCACCCAAACTGCTGTAACCGTTCCCAAAGGAGTGACTTCCCATGTCCCAACACATGCAGTGTCCCACCAGCCCACTGCTTGGCAAAGGGGCTGTTAATGGCTGTCTCTCCTGTGTACACAGCTGCAAAACATTAGCATTACCCAAACAGAAAAGACAAACTTTGGGAGTTTGCCAAAGACTTAAACAATTAATAAGCTAAACTTCTTTCCCTCCTCACTGAGACCCCAGTGTTGTCAGAAGGGCATCAAGGATTTCTCTTTGTTTATTGGAATTAATTTACTTCTTCCCCCAAATGACAACTGCAGCTTGGCTAAAACAGTCAGTATCACACTAATTTATTTGTTCAGTGAGTATCATTCAGCTCCCCGCAGAAGTTATCAAATTAAAAAATGTCAGTTTCTGTAATGGCCTGATCTTTTCAAGCTGAAAAAGTTCAAAGTCTGGCCCGCTGGGTCCAAAAGAAAAGCTGCCAAGAGCAGCTGCCCATACTGGAGCGTCAGTGTAAATGTTCCTACAGGTACATAGTCACCCAGAGAGCTTTGGAAAATATCTTGCAAGTTGAGCAAGAAGACAAGGTGTCATATGTAGAGCAAATTAAAAAGGAAATACCATTTTTGTGTTATATCCTAGGGAAAAGACAGAGCTCATGTATCTATGTAATCAAATCCAGACAGTGGAAGTTAATATATTTCCATACTCTGAATAGGAATAGGAATAACCAAAAATTCAAGCTTGCTTAAACAGAAGCTATTAACCCTCTCTTGCCTGCTTTTCTGTTTTAATCAGTGTCCTTATTCATGAGTTACCTTTAGCAAACTTAAGCTTCAGTAACGCTTCAAGTCATCATGCTACAGTCAGTAGAGATGTGCCCCTGGAGAGCAGCAGGGTTTGTGCTTGCTGCAGTCTCACTGCAAGACGTTGCTGGAAGAGATACTGCCAATCTTCCTTCTCGCCCTGTTCAAGTCAGGCACTTGAGAACCCCACAGAGGTGTGGGGGGGGGGGGTGGTCAGCTTGAGCTCCTTCTCCAGGTCTTCCAGCATTTGCTGTCTACCTGATGGCCACACAACTGTGGTTCTGGTGTGGGGGAGGCCTTGCATCAGGGCATCCTGTTCTACCTGACATACATGAGCAACCCTACACTGTGCCAGGGCCAGGTTATGCAGCCATTTACCCAGGGACAGGATTAGGTCTGGGTTTTAGCCAGGTACAGATGCAGTAAATTAATGCAGGGAAGGATGTGGACTATCTAAAGCAGTGTGTTAGGATGCAGACCTTGGGCTGTTTGTTGTCGTTTGCTAGAAGGGTCTAGGATTTTGTTTTCCTGTTTTCAGCCCTCAGAAGCACCACGTGGGACTCCTGCAACTCCCACAAACAGATGACTTTGGATGTAAACTTACTGACACATTGCAGCATATAATTTGTTAATGGTCTTCCCACTAATGATACAGATTAAAAACAACAGCTGACAAATCCTTGCCCAGAGGAAAGATTACAGCTTTCACAAGCCAGCAGGGCACAGAGAGAAAATATGAGGGAGGAATTCATGCAACTGTTCCTGCTTCACCTGTAGCTCAAGCAATGATGGGGTTAATGCACACAGCTTCTTGGGATTTATCTCACATCTTTGATGAGCAGGGAGAGACATGGCTCACTTGCCTTTTCTAAGTCCCTGATAAATTTCTAAAGGGGACTAAAGATTTTCTTCTGGCCTCCTGGTATGACAGTTACCACAGAGTTTAAATAATAATTGCTCCATGGGATGCTCTCTCCATCGACAGAGAGCAGCTTTGGTCCCTCGGATTTTATTTTTTTTTAATCAGAGATTCAGCCTTTTCACTAATATCTAAGAGGCAAAGTTGAAAGCTACATGACCACAAGCTCTAATTACACTATTTCTAATAACAGTGGGGGTCTTCACAGGTTTAAATATTTGAACAAAGATTTTGGGGGTTTTAACAATTTTTTTGCCAGAAAAGGGAGGGGACTGAGAAGAGAGAATCAGCAGAGAGCCTACTGACTAATTACAGCCTAGAAAATACCATTCCTGGTCCCTGAGATTACTCTGTTTTGATTACTGCACTTCAAGACCATGTCGCAGGCTCTACAGACCTCTCTGAAAACATTTTTCCAGTGGAATTAAGAAGCTAGTAATTGATATCACCAGGCCTCCAGCAACTCCTGCTGTCTACCTGGCTTTTTTTTCTCCACGTGGTTAAAAGTACTGAGGACGGTTAGCTTTTGCTTACTGCGAATGTTTTCTTCATGGAGAGTCTGATTTTGCCTGCCTCCTACACATTAGACCTGCTGTCCCACAAGCCCCTCTCAACTTCCCTACTCCCTGCCTTACGTCACTGGAACTCCCTCCCCAAAAGCAGGTCAAGACCTCTTCCATTCCCTCTGCTAGGCTTGTTTTGCTGTAGTGAGCTGTAAAGTCAAACCAGAAAGTGAGTGGCTTGTAGGGAAAGTCCATTGTAATTTTGTGCACGTGAATGATACGTGACCAAAAGAAGCTTCTAGTGTGTAGGGAAGAATATGAAAAACTGTGCCTGTGGTGCACCTTTCTTTCCATCAGTGAAGCTGCATGGGGGTAGACGTCATCTGACGTGGTCTGAGGAAGTTTTATTTTAATTCTGAGTTTTCAGTGATATATTGGGGTAGACTTCAAAAGCCTTTGAAGGACTCCCTTGATGGGTGGTGCACAAGCACAAGGTGTGTGATTTTTTTTTCCATTCTGCATCCCTCACCTGCTGGACCGAGAAGGTACTCAGGGTTTCAGGCATGTCGCCTTGCTTGCTACTATTAGCAGTCTTGAATTAACTCTCCACTGAGAAGCAAAGTCAGATACCTTGTTGCAGACCTTAAAACACCTGTCAGCTTGAGATTCCTTACCTGGGGTTTTGGTAAGAGCCAAAGTAATGCACTAGGTACATGAAGCAACCAGAATGTACAATTCCCACTGAGCAGAAGGACCCTGCTTGCCACTCCAATCCCACTGCAGAGTCACCCTATACTCATGGGCATGCAGCTTCTTCTGCTTGCTTTAAGAGAGAGTGTATCAATATTCTCTACGTATTTACAGTCTTGGCATGGAAATGCATCTCCCCACACTGCTGTTTTATTTATAGGCTAGGCTAAACACTGGGATATTGAAGTAAGGCTGTAAGACATTTTCAGTTTCAGAAGCAGCTCATAAATAAGAAGTTAAGTCTTATATTTTAAGAAGAAACATTATAGTTCTTGTCCTTGAGACTTACAGGAAAAAGCTGAAGAAAATACACTCCACAATACTGCCAAAATCTATTACCCATCATCTCACCTCTGCTGTAAACCAGTTTGATCCCAGGGCTGTCCTGCCAGCAGAGGGGAACCAGGTGGCTGCTGCATCTGCAGCACAAAAGGGCAAAGAGGGATGGTTTCACCCAAAAAGTCACCTACCTCCCTCTGCAACATGATCAGCAGGCTGGAGCACCTCTCCTATGAGGACAGACTGAGAGTTGGGGTTGTTCAGTCTGGAGAAGAGAAGGCTCCGGGGAGACCTTATTGTGGCCTTCCAGTATCTGAAGGGG